>JAQBSW010005526.1:0-56604 GCA_029291075.1 Eudiplozoon nipponicum
CAATACCACTTCCCCATGTAATGTGGTGCCTGTTCAGTAATGACAGATTGGGCATGGTTAGTTGGAACTTTGGGTCTAAATGGATGCCATATGAGCTCCACCTAAAGGAAAAATTGACTAACCAAGTTACATTAGTTAGTATATAACTGAAAATTGTGTACAGTGTAGTGTGCGGCAGGATAGCTCAGTGGTTAGAGCACCAGATTCCGAAGCAGACGTGCCCAGGTTCGAGTCCTGTCCGAGGCAAATTCTGGCCAGTACTTGATGAGTTCCCAATAAGGACGAAACCGGCCTACTGGATGAATTGCCTTTTCTACACTATACAATTCTTAGTTTATACTGACATATGTAAGTAATTAATGGGTCAGGTGTTTATATCAAGACCGCAACCTTGATTATAATAAGTACATAATATACAACAATATTAAAGATGACAGTCACATTTTCCATAGCTTGTATATGAATTGCGGTTTGATCCTCGCTATTCAGTTTTCCGTGGTGTCCTAAATGGTGGAAACGCACAGTACTTGTGACTGGCGGTATGTTGTCTACTTTGTGTGGCTGGTTAGATAAAATGTGATTAGCGTCTATCCCAAGCTTGAAAATTTGATTAAAAGAAGATTAACTCAGTGTTTCTGTTCATGTTACTTGTTTTCTATTTGTCCGACATCTGGTCATTATTTAGGTGTCAACTAGTTGTCTATCTTGGATTAACACACCGTTCATTTTATGAGAGTGTGCATAATCGTTTTCGGTAAAGATGCTTTTGTTTTTCAATTATTTTAGTTATATATCGCCTAAGTGTCCATATTTGATGACAATCGTACAGCTTTTGTTTCTCTCCAAGCTCGTTGGCTATTCTTGCTTTAAAGCACATCTCATCGTTACCCATTATTTTTCCTATTTAAATCTGTCGTTGCCACTTATTTTGCTAGTGTTACATTTGGTGACATCTGCACAGATGGGATTAATTGTTCGTGCTGAATCAATTTATTGCTTCTATTATTTCGCGGCTAGTCAAATATTATATTGCGTTAATGGAACTTTTTAAATTTCAGAAATGGCTCCGTTTTTTAATTGTATGAACTTGTTGCTGCTAATGGAAAACCGTGTATACTCAATGTGCAATTTTCTCTTTTATTTAGTTAAGCTTAATCCAAACATTCTATTAAGATCTAAGCAAAGATATTCACAGATAAAATTACTTTCATCCATTTGGTGAGTGTTTTTCTTCTTACTAAATAATTGAGGAATTATAAGCCAACCTCTTTAAACTTCGCAAAAACCAGATGTGCAAAAACGTTGTTTTGGACAGTGCCATAGCAACAATAAAAGCCAACCAATCATTTAGTAAAGCGGCTTCCGTTAGATGCGATTGATGATAAAAAATCTGAGAGAGGAAATTGAGATAAAAATGCAACCACTGGTACACAGAATGGTGGAAAAAATTATAGCTTTTTAGCTATTTAGATGGATGCTCTGAAATCCAAATTTTCAATCAATCAAGAACGCGTAATCTCTAACTATTCAAGCCTAATTCTTTAAAGATATCAAAATGAAACACTATTATTTACTGTTCGTTTCAGAGAAATTTTTTTTTCATTAGTGTATTAGGTATTGCGTACCTAGTAACAAATTAGTTCAAATAGGGCCAGAAGGACAAATCAAAGTTAGTATGAACGAAAGGTCTAATATAATGTGCACATTCGTTTCGTGCTTATTGGCGACACATCAGTAGGAGCCCGTACAACGTCTCACACGCACCATATATCCTTACACTCTAGAGTAACAGGTATTCAGAAGGTGTTGTTATTCCCAACTTTGCTTCAATTTAGCATATTCATTATGTTGGTGCCATGTACAGACTCCGAAAACAGCGTTGGTACTCTTAACTAGCTCGAAATATTTTACTTATAGCTAGTTGGCCTTGAAATCGAATTAAAGTATATTTTACATGAAGTTAACTCCGTTACTACTAGAATATACATTTATTCATGCTGACTTTCGTCTGTCCTTCTGGTCCTATTTAAACTAATTTATTAATGGATGCGTAACACCTAATACACAATTGAATACTTATCTCTGTTGCAATAAATCGTTAATAATACTCTCTATAGGTTACCTACTTTTTTCTTTTCGGTGTAAAATCATAAAATTAAGGATTAGGTTCGATAGTTAGTCGAAGAGACAACAATGAAAATCTTTATTAAACATAGTAAAAACTTGCTCTGATAAATAACCTAAAAGTTTGTGTGTAAATGTGAAATTTCATTAAGGTATAAAATTAAGACAAATGACAGACAAGCAACATATCAACTACCGAAAGAAAGCTTTCATTTATAATATGCAGAAAGATGATAACTTAGATGAACAGATTGTTGACAAATCTCAGATAAGATTAACGCACAAATCTGACGTAATAAATAGGGAAATAAAAAATAAATGAAATTTAATTTATATGCGTATATTAAGAATAAGCACTTCAGTGCAAAGCGATCACATTATAGAGAAAGAATGTAATCTCTCCCACCCAAATAACTTACATTTGTTGCTAAATCGCTTTCTGTACAGCAATGCTCGTCACAGTATTTATCAGAATCACAAGTAGTCTCTGTGCGACCAAAAAAATTTGAGCAGGCCTCCTTTGCCTCGGCAATAGGACTGTGAATTAGTTGCACAGAGCTGTCAAGTGATTCACCAGAAGAACACTCTGTTTTCAATCCAGGACAGCTAGACTGGTCCGATAAAGTTTTTGAATCGCTGTTGCACAATACATCTGATAATAACGGGGATGATGACGATACACCATTATAATGATCAGCTAAGGGACTGCTAATGTTCCCTGCACGTTTGCACTCCTCACCATGATTAGAAGATACAGCCGTTTCATGAACACTTTGTATTGAGCATAGCCCTACGCATTCGTCTTCGCCTATAGCTGATACACTTTTATGTTCGTTTGTGCACTGTACGCCTAGTAGTGACGAGTCGGCTGAGCCATTTTGGTTGGCATAGAGACAAGCACTATCTGAGTTCAGACGTGTAGAAGCTACAAATATATTAAAGGCGAATAACAACAAAAGTATAGACAGCATCATCATCCTCACCCTCTTCCTCATCATCATCATCATCCTCCTCACGATCATCACCATCATCATCGTCATCATCATCACCACCATCATCATCATCATCATAATCATCATCACCATCATCATCATCATCATCATCATCACCATCATTATCATCCTCATGATCATCATCATCAATATCATCATCCTCATAATTATCATCATCATCCATATCATCATTATCATCATTCTCCTCGTCCTCATTATCATCACCATCATCATCATCATCCTCACCCTCCTCCTCATCATCATCATCATCCTCCTCACGATCATCACCATTATCATCGTCATCATCATCATCATCATTATCATCCTCCTGATAATCATCATCAATATCATCATCCTCATAATTATCATCATCATCCATATCATCATTATCATCATTCTCCTCGTCCTCATTATCATCATCCTCATCATCATCATCAATATCATCATCATCATCATCATCAATATCATCACAATCATCATTATCAGTATCATCATCCTCCTCCTCCTCCTGATCATCATTATCACTATCTTTACCACCATCCCAATCATCAATATCATTACCATCATCATCCTCAGCCACAATATCATCATTACTATACAAGTCTTAGTTCATAAGAACAAACGTATGTACGTAATGGGTCAGGTGTTTATATCAAGTTCGCAACCTTGATTAAAGTAATTTTTATCATCGTCTGCGCAACAAATCTTTGTTTAATTATATAAATGATAATTTCAATATCACTTCTCCATATTAATGCTCTGTCTGTTCAATAATGACAAATTGGGTATGGTTAGATGGAACTTTGGGTCTAAATGAATGCCATATGAGCTCCACCTAAAAGAGAAAAAAGTAAACGAGTTACATAAGTTAGTATATAGCTAAAAGTAGTGTGTAGTGTGCGGCAGGATGGTTCAGTGGTTAGAGCACTAGATTCCGAAGCAGACGTGCCCAGGTCCGAGCCCTGACTGCAGAAAATTCTGGCCAGTACGTGATGAGTTCCCAATAAGGACGAAACCGGTCTACTGGATGAATTGCCTTTTCTACACTATACAATTCTTAGTTTATACTGACAAATGTATGTACTTAATGGGCCAGGTGTTTATATCAAGATCGCAACCTTGATTATAATAATTGTTATCACCACCCGCGCAACCAATGTTCGTTTAATTACATAAGTATTGAAGTTATCAGGAGCGACGATGAAAACAAGAACATAGACGGTTAGGTAACTTCATTATCACCATCAGTGCTTTTAATAAACAGAGCCCCCCATATAGGTATGTGGCATATCTTATCAACAAATGCCTACCCTGAAGACCATTCAGTACTACTCATCTAAGGCAGGCTGTAAAAGAAATAGAATCAAAGAAGATAATAAGCAATCAAAATTCAAACATCACAGAAATGGAAACAAATAGAAAAGTGCATATTAGCTACAGCAAAGTAAGGTTTCATCCTCATCATCTTTACGAACAGCCATACAAAAGATGTTAGTAATTGAGGCATCACTGAAATATAAGCATAAGAAAAAGAATAATAATAACAAAATAAGATTTTTTTCTTAAAATATGTAATAATAATGACAAAAACAATAATTTAGACAGAAACGTCCGATCGGGTAATACGCCCTACCCCCACTATATATTTCGTCAATAACTGTTTGAAAGTGAGATGATACAATCCCTGATACAAATGCATATTCAAATAGAAAACAACAAAAGAAGCGGTAAAGATCAGGTATATTAAATGACCTACAGTCCAGTTTCTTACCTCGGGAACAGCTGAATGGGTGTAAACTGCTCACAACGAAATCGAAGGTAAATCAGTGAACTAAATACGATTTAAAAGAAACATGTTGCGCGACAGGGAATAGATCATTTACATGATTATCGGGTTGCGATCCGATTTGTATGCATCCGCTGTCTTCCTGAATTTTTCTCCAAAATTTTCGATATCCGGATACGGATATCTTTTTCAATGGAAAGCACATCACCTATTCAGTTGACAATCAGTATGTCAAGTGGAAATATAAGTTAAAACTGCCCCACTTATACTTGTTGTTAGATCTCCTAAGCATAAGTTGTTTTTTTTTAATAATTAAACCATCAAAAAAAAATAACAAATAAAAATTTAGTGAACCGGAAATGATAGGTTAGGATACAGTTTATACATTTGTTTTATACAATTATTTCGTGATCTACTCTTAAACGAAAATTGGTTGTGCGGGCGGTGATAACAGTTACTAGAAAATTTACGCAATTTCTCTCTCCCTCTCTCTCTCACACATATTTATATATAAACAGTATTGTGTCAGGCTTTTATTATACGTCTGTATTAGTATAAACTAAAAATTACACAACATAGCAAACGCAAGGCACTACGTAAATCTGTATCATGCTTAATAGGCACTCACAAAGTACTTGCCAGGACATCTGTAAATTAGGCTCGAAAAAAGTTGCATTTACTTTGGTCTAGCTATTCCTTCATTACGCAATTTAAGCCATGCACAATATGCAAAATTAAGTCATATACTGACTTATTTATTTGGCCGGTCCCTCCTTCAGATGGAGCTTATTTGGCATCACTTTCGACCTAAAGTTCCAACTAATCCAGACCGCGGTACTTCTGGCAATTTACTTCATGAGTGTTAAAATAGGACGAAACCAATCAAATTAAAGACCTTCATTTGCTATCTTATACTGTTTAAGTTATATATATATATATATATATATATATATATATATATACACTTATGCATATAAACCAGTATCATTAAAAGTACAACCTGTAATCTCCAGACATACAATACATGCCCCTAAGTATTCCAACAAAAAGGTGCTATTCAATGTTAATTTCAATGAATATCTTTCGAGGGAACAGACAAAGAAATGAAAATCAAATTTACTTCTATCCGTGTATACATCCAGTGAGTATTTCATTTAAGTTTACTCCATGTACATGAATAGCCCTCTTGAATTAATCCTTGCGGGTAAACAAATACAGCGGCTGAAGAGAACAGGATTGAAATTCTTCATCGATCGACCCCATATGAAATGGGCTTTATGCTTATAGCTGATAGCCTGTAGCCATAGAAATTTCCTTCCTGATGACAGTCAGAGCTTAGTTAATCATAACGGCAGGAGTAAAATCAATGTTGTTGGTATTATCGAGATCATCGTAGTCGTGCAAAGCCTTGAGTACACATATTTAACAGGTACTGTTAAATGAGCAGTGACGGAACGAGAGCACTCGTGCCAGTTGTTGAGAAAAGGCCACAACTGCTGAGGGAAATGTCGGAAATTTGTGCTTATTACACACGCGTAGCACATCATCTTAAAGAATGCATTTCTCTGATGCAATTCAGCCATCCCGTAGGTAGTTGCATACTAAGTCTTGTTTTGTAACCCAAAGCATAACTCAGAATACTTCTCATAGTTATGCGGAAGTGATGCAGCAATTGTTAAATGATGTATTTCTGTATATGATTTCAACGATGATTGCAAGGAATATTTCAAGCAATGAAGAAACAGCCGTAACAGTTCATCAAATAGTTGATATTGATTAAATAATCGAGTTCGCATTAATAAAGGAAGAAAATATGAATATCAATCATTTATATAGCTGAATAACCATGGGTTACGCGAGCGGTGATAACAATTTTTTAAAACAAGGTCGCGATCTCAATACAAACACCCTGTCCCATTATTTACATACATTTGTCAGTATATATATATATATATATATATATATATATATAATTAAACGAACACTGGTTGCACGGCGGTGATAAAAATTGTTTAAATCAAGGTTGTCATCTTGATATAAACCTCTGTCCCATTATATGCGAACATTTGTCAGTATAAACTAAGAATTGTATAGTGTAGAAAAGGCAATTCATCCAGTAGACCGGTTTCCGCATTATTGGGAGCTAATCGCGTACTGTTCAGAATTTGCCGCGGACAGGGCTCGAACCTGGGCACGTCTGCATCTCGTTAGAATAGTCTTCCATTTTCACTTAACTGAACTTGCTTGGTCATGTTTAAAGTCAATTTTCCTAGTAAGTTGCTACTTTTTCTTCAGTCACCAGCCTGACATAAGACGAGAATGGGGAGCGTAGATAGTGTTGCACAAAAATATGCTGGGCCTAAAAGACTAATGTCTTCCAGAATGAGTTCTGCAAGCTCATTGGGGCTTTTCGTGTAAAATTGTACATATAGCACCAAGTCTTGCTCAATGTGCAATCTTGTTGCAGATTTATGGTAATGTCGTAATCTTAATCGTCCATATTTTGTGTAATTTAATTGCAAGGCCAACCTTGTTTTTAAAGAGTAAAGTAAAAACCGCCAGGGTACTGTATTTCGTGTAGCTTCATTGCGCAATTTCGGCTGATTAATATTTCGAAGCTAGTTCTCCGACATAATCAATTGTGTAGCAACGCCACAGCTCCAATGGAAGGTGCTTCAATACCAATGTCGCGTTGCTAAGTATTTAACATAGCTGCCTTGTCGCATTGCACGGAAGTATGAATGGGCCCGTTAAGCATTCTTTTTGGTAGGTCATGCGTGCTAGTTTAAATCCATCGTCACGCTATTCATTATTCCTCTCTCGTTTGCAAACATTTTCCTGGCTATGCGACAATTAAGAATCAATATTTTATGCCGATCCAATGCTGTATATATTTAGTCGAGATGCATTATTCGAAGCACCATATATACGCAGTCGAAGCCCCATTTTCAGTCAATGGTGAGCCTATTTCTTCTTTCCCACTTTTCCTCACAACCAGTTTTAACCGCATAATATTTCATAGATAATCAACGCAAATAAAATTGATCGTTAAAATATTGAACACTCGAGCGGTAACAAATCTTCAGGTAAAACAGCGATGAATTATTAAAACAGACTTGAATTATTATTATTATTATTAGACGAAGCATTTATTAAGCGACCTAGGCTCATGTAAATCAAATACAACATTTTAACAAAATAGATAATAAATTAGTACATGCCTTACACAATCATTAATGCGGGTGTTTCCCATTAGCTCACCGACTGATAATTTGGTGAGTTTCGCTAAAACCCTTTCTAAAGAGATTTTATTTCACCCTCTGGCAAAACACCTTCACACCTATTAACTATTTGCTCTATATATTTCACCATCATTCAAACTATCGTCTATTTTCCGCAAATTTAATCTTAATTAATGAATTAGTTCGTCTGCACTTATTATTTTACTATGGACATTTTATACGCGTTTAGCCTTAACTTTATGTTAATGTTATGTTATTAAACTGGCATTCAATTATCGCAAAATTTCGCTTCTGTTCAGACACAAAACACTTATCTGTCTGTTACAACTTTGGGTTTAACCTTTAAAACAAAATTCTCTTTTGAAT
The DNA here is from genome assembly GCA_029291075.1 of Eudiplozoon nipponicum. Classification (NCBI taxonomy): domain Eukaryota; kingdom Metazoa; phylum Platyhelminthes; class Monogenea; order Mazocraeidea; family Diplozoidae; genus Eudiplozoon; species Eudiplozoon nipponicum. The sequence continues at coordinate 8,511 of JAQBSW010005526.1, forward strand.
AGTGGTCATATATATATATATATATATATATATATATATATATATATATATATATATATATATATATATGTCATTCATATATGTCATTGAAAATACAATTTACAATTTCAAATGTTCGCCGTTATCTATTTCTAGCCTTCCCAATGCTTAAAAATAAACTTCATTTGTTAACCAGGCTAATTCAAATACTGACTAATCCAATTACAAATACAGACTTGAGACATGAAATGAATATTTGACGGAGTAATCACACATTAATTGATTATGACAATTTACCCTCTCCATGCATACTTATAAACATTGTCCCAATTATTAAAATGCAACCAAATAAATCAAAGAACGCGTGTGCGTTCCAGTTCGGGGACAATTGTCCTGAAAATTATGTGCACGTAGGCTGAAATTAATGCCTTCATATATATATATATATATATATATATATATATATATATATATATATATATATATATATATAAACGAGTCAATTTTATACCACGATGGTAATCACACGAAATACGATTGCCTTTTTGAAGATAAGAATGATGGTTGACTCATTCCAAGTAAGCGGCACGGTCTCCTATTTTCATATAGTATGAAAAATGTTGGTCAAGGCTCCTAAAATTATATCATCATTCTTAAATAACCTCGGAAGCGTATCATCGGGGCCTGCATCTTTGCGGCATTTAAAGATAGGATTGTATTCCGTATTACGAAACTCTGATAGTTCTTCGAGATTAAAATTCCACACTGTTGATACATGCATGCTTCCGGGAATCAGGACTGACGCAGGTGCCAATGAAAATTGATCTTTAATGTGTTCAGCCCACCGATCAAACCGGCTTATGTTATCGGTTGTTCGATTATTGTTACTATAATTTATAGATTCAGAAAATTTTAATTTTTCGGACCCGTTACGTGGGTGTACGAACAAACAGCGTCTATTATCTGATGCGAAGGCTTCATACATCTCTTTAGTCTTCCTGGTCCAAAAGGATTCTACATCGACTTTTAGACTGCGCTCATGTCGGCGTCATACAACTCTACGAGTATTATCATAAGCGGAGCCAGTTGGAATTTGGCGCCCAGTTTAGAGTATCTCCATAAATTTTACAGAGACCCTATAATTACTTCTACAGGAGACTAAAATAACATCCATGTAATCAGTTTAATCATCAGGTAAGTGAAATGTAAATTAATTCAAAACAAAAAGTAAATAATGGGTCCAGTACAAAGTGACACAAACTCACAGAAGTTTTTGTTCAATATGTGCATTTGAAGCACTAACTTTTTAGAATAAATCTTTATGATAAAAAGTATGTTCTAGAATGACCTAGACCATGGTATTATTAAAATTAAACATAATTAATTTACAGAATAATTTCTGAAACCAAAACCAATCTTTTAATGCAAAAATAGATGGTGACGCTGAATGTTTGAGTAGATTCGGTGTCCAAATAACTTCGCTAGTACCCAGGGTGACAATATTCATTTTTGGCATTAAATTTTGGCAGAGAAACATAACTTTAGATACTGTTTGTAGCGGAGATCTCATATATATATATATATATATATATATATATATATATATATATATATATATACATATACATATATATATATATATATATAATATCCATGCCCTTTTAATTTAACACAGTATATTTATAATTAGGAATAAAGAACACGTAAATAACAAAGTGGATAAAGGCCATTTATTTCGTGAATACTAATCATCTCTTATACAATCATACATATTTATACATTTTAGGTTTTCAATTGATTATGCTAGTGGTAACAAATCTGACTCGTTTTTACTTCTGTTTCTCGTTTTGGCTAGTTGGTAAGTGTGTATGCGTTTGTGTTTGTGTGTATGCGTGTTTGCATGTAAAGGTCATTCTCGCAGTATTGCAAAGTGATGTCTGAGATCTGGTCATTATTGTTTTGATGGCTTGAGAATTAACCATTTGTGCGCATTGTTCACTGTTACATGTACGAGTGCTATTTTTCCCAGTGTAGTTGATCGTTTCACCTTGTTGCGCAAATTTATAATTTCCACATGGTAACAGCGCCAGTGTGGATTGCAGTGTTAAACGCTCATATTGCTTGGAAACTTCTGTCACCGTATATGCCTCTGTTATTTCCACTTCAGTTTGTTGCCAATCCGATTGTACGTTTGTTGATTCTAGTCGAGGGCCTGTTTGTTCTTGACTGGATACTAGTAGATTGTTGTTGAATTTTGTTATTCTTGGCCAGTCGATAAGAATATCATGTTGATGAAACGTTTGAATATTAAGGTCAGGTGCTTGTTGTTTTATGTAAAGGGCTTCATAGATAAATAATATTTTTTCTGATTTTGCTTTATGTAGAATTGTGAAATTGGTCGAATTGACAGGGTGCCCCGTTGCCAACATATGATCGGAAATAGCTGATTTTCCTGACGGTGCCAAGTCTTTGTTCATCAATTTCTGTGGCAAATGTTGTTGGATTCTGCTTATCAATTGCTTCTTCGTACGTCCGATATATGTGCTACCGCACATACATGAGAATTTGTAGACTATGAATGATTTGGAGAGAATTGGCAATTGATCTTTGACATCCAACATCATCATTTTCTGTGTAATAAATGTCATATTAACTTTAACACTGGGAAAGTTCTCCTTAGTTATTCTATTCAACCGCCGTGCAATTATTGAAGTTTAGGAAAACCTGCTTGACGGTATCCTCTCTAGTGCGAATCTGCCGTGGTCTGATGTTGACATCAATATATATATTCAATTGTGTATTAGGTGCTGCACACCTGGTAACAAGTTATTTCAAATATGACCCGAAGGATAACCAAAGTCACCATTAACGGAGGAATAATCTCATGTGAACATTCGTTTCGAGCTTACTGAAGACTCATCAGTAGGAGCCGGGTTTTGAACCAATTTGTTATTAGGTGCGCAAAACCTTCAGATATCGGAGAAGTAACAATGGCATTGTTCAATGTCGAATCGGGTACAATATAACTGTTTTAATTTACCCAGTTATCAGCTGAATTTGAGTCCATACTCCTGGTATCACTATTCGTAATTGATTTGCTATCTGACAAAAGTCAAGCAACTGGCGAAACAGAATAATAATTCGTCAAAGAATCTAGAGAACCATACGTTACGTCATCATTTGCTCTTGACTTTGCTTTATTTGTCAATCTCGACGCATATAATTTGGACAGTATTTCTGACTTGTATGGTGCCAATATCGTAACCAAATTAGATTTGGGCCCACAAACGCGAAACACGACGTTCTCGACATTCTGCACACAGGTGAGAAGCATTCAACTAGTCTAATTCACCAACGTCAGCAACATGATCTGAAACAAACAGCTTGTTCAATTTTAACTTTGTTGATATCTCCTCAGATATCTGTTGACAATTTGGCAATGCTCTAAGACTGCGGATATCCTGTTCTAGTGTGTAACGAGCACAATTTGAATTCGGAAAATCAATAAGTTCGACTTGTTGAGTTTAACGAACACATCACTGCACTACAACTCCTTGTAAACAGATGCCATCATCTCGATATAGTTTAATAACATTCCGTTGATAATTGCGCACAATGAATGATCCAATCTTAAAAACTACCGTTTCACTGCGATCCGATATACTAATATATGGTCTCAGCGCAAATGACCCTACAATTCACCTGTCTTGTTAGCTTGATTCTAATAAAGGTGATGCAAAGTGGACTGACGAAGTATGTCGAAACTGACATCGGAAATGCTTCCAACGAACTAAACAACTATAACTCAAATTGTTTTAGTCACAACACAGATCAGATAACTTTGAAACATTTAGTTTCGCACATTTGTCATTCCTTTAACCTTACAACTCGTCGCAGTAAACTTCAAATGCTGATCTTGGCTTGCGTACTGCGGCTAGACAGGAATAACATTGCCTTGTCTAAACACACTGTACGAGTTCATAGAACTTTCACAAAAGAGACACATTTGTACTTCATGGGGCCAAGTTATAAAAGAAAGTGACAAATAAGGAAAAGCTGACAGTCGCATTGCGTAACGAAGTAATTAGGAAGAGCTACACACCGACATTCGGTTTAAAGAACAACCCCTACCAGCCAGAAAGGAGTACCTCGCTACTGCACAGGGTGATTTGATAACACGGCATTATATCAAATCGTGTTGTAGTTAGCCAAATGAGTGGAAGGCGAGATCCGACTGATTCTATTAAAACTACCAATATTTAAAATGGCTTACGTGAAAAAGACGGCGGAACTGGCGTCGTAGAAAAGCAGCTGTCCATCAGGCAATTAAACGAACTATTTTCAGTTCCCGCTTTAGCTGAACACCTAAAAGTGGCAAGTAAAAATCACATATAGTGCCGAAAGTAATGTAAAGGATACGAAATGCTATAGATGTACAACAATTTTTGAGAAAATTAATTCTTTACGCTTTGATAAACTATTAATAGGTTAAACGAACATTGGTTGCGCAGGTGGTGATAACAATTATTATAATCAAGTTTGCGGTCTTGATATAAACACCTGACCCATTAATTACTTACATATGTCAGTATAAACTAAGAATTGTATAGCGTAGAAAAGGCAATTCATCCAGTAGACCGGTTTCTTCCTTATTGGGAACTCATCAAGTACTGGCCAGAATTTGCCGCGGACAGGACTCGAACCTGGGCACGTCTGCTTCGGAATCTGGTGCTCTAACCACTGCGGCAGGATGGCTCGTGGTTAGAGCACCAGATTCCGAAGCAGACGTGCCCAGGTTCGTATCCTGTTCGCGGCAAATTCTGGCCAGTACTTGATGAGTTCCCAATAAGGACGAAACCGGTCTACTGGATGAATTGCCTTTTCTACACTATACATTTCTTAGTTTATACTGGCATATGTAAGTAATTAATGGGTCAGGTGTTTTTATCAAGACCGCAACCTTGATTATAATAATAGGTTGGTTCACTTCATGCTATCATTAGCGCATTAAGAATTAAACAATTTTTAGCCGGATTTTCATAAATCAGTATTTATTTAAGTCCAGGATTTAAAGTTCTAATTGTGGTCAAAATAAAACATAATGAAAAAATAGTAATGGAACGTTAAAGGACACACGTATGATAATGGGAGAGAGAGAGGAAAGTGAAAATGAATAAAAGTTTGAAGTTGATACTACGTCTGTTTTACTACACATTCGTAGAGGAGAGTATGCAGTCCACTTGTCCCACATATCTTGACTAAATAGACGGTGGGTTTTGAGTGTATTTCCATCTCCTATTGATGAGTCAAAAGTAGGAACGAAACATATTTCCATAAGATCGCCCTTTTCGTTAAGGCTGAAGTTTTCACACCAGTCTTGTCTCATTTGAACTAACTTGTTACTAGATATGCAACACAGAATACGTATTTTTCATGGTTATTTTCGGGTTGTAAAAGCACACTAAGTCGCCCATTCCTAGCAGGAAAGGTTTGTATTCAGAATTATTCCTCTTTCAGACAGTCTACCAACCAAAGCTGATGAGCACTACCTATGGCCAAATTTCCTTTAGCAGCCGAAACCTGCCCTTCGTGTCTCGCACGCTCGCTCTCATTCCGCTTCTACCCATTTAACACCAACTGTTACTGCGTAGTTAAACGAAACTCGGATGGCTAAATCCCATTAGACCATTCTTTAAATCAAGTTTGCGAGCTTGAAGTAATCACCAATCCCATTGTATTTAACCAGTTGTCGAACAACAACATTAGACCAGGCGGGATTCATTAAGAATTACAACCACTTCTGAACACCTGTTACTCCAGCGAATCCATACACTCGGGCCTTGATCGATATCAGTTATCACATTTCGCGGTAATCATGGTAGCATTTAGTTCAAGATATAATGGTTATATGCTGATTGCTGCAGAGAACTAACAAATATCCAATTTTGTATGACCTTTTGCTTACCTAGTAATACATCAGCTTAAATAGGACCATAAGGATAAAATAAAGTCAGTCTGAACGTACGTTATAATCTCATGTGCACATGTGTTTCGTGCTTATTAAAAATTATTTTGTAGGAGCCAATACTACGCTATATATCTACTATATATTTGTGTGAGGGATGTGGAACAGTTAGATTATACTTGGCAGAATCTAGAGTTTCTAAACAATATATATATATATATATATATATATATATATATACGTTTAGGAGCGCGTCTGTATTGTTATGCACAATTGATTTCATCTATAATGTGCCAAATTTAATTTGCGCTTTGATCGCAACATATCAAAACGTATTATTGTACAATTGGTAAAAATATATTATATGCGTTTATGTAAGTGGAGCCTTTTTTCTTAATCCAATGCTTGTTATCGTCAGAATGATGGTTTGGCAATTGAAGAACAAAACTAACAATACAAATAAAACTTATTTTTCTTCATGTAACAGCCAACGAATAGTCACAGCCTTTATCCAATGCAATGTTATATAATGATCTACGTCAAAGAGCATAAAAACATGAAGAGTTCCCAGTCTCTTGCTCGGTATGCTCTAGTACAGCAGGGCGGTGGGAGGGTGAGCAATGCAGCGTCAACAGAAAGTCTACTCTGTATATGATGGCGAAAATTGTGCTCCATTAATAATAAATTAACTATGCCAATCGCCTAACCCTTAGCTTTTACTGAGGCTAGCACATTTTAGCAAGTTCCATGATGAATGCCATTGGTAGAATCGAGGTAAAAATCATAAATTATACATAAACATGTATAATTACTTCCAATTATTACAACTCCCGACTGAAATTCAAGCAGGAAGCACAAACAAACATTAGTTGCGCAAGCGGTGATAACATTTACTGTAATCAAGGTTGCGAACATGATATAAACACCTGCCCCATTAAGTACATACTATTTTTTAGTATAAACTAAGAATTGTATAGTGTAGAAAAGGCAATTCATTCAGTAGACCGGTTTCTTTCTTATTGGTAACTCATCACGTGCTGGCCAGAATTTGCCACGGACAGGGCTCGAACCCGGGCACGTCTGCTTCGCAATCTGGTGCTCTAACCACCGAGCCACCCTGCCGCACACTACATACAATTCTTAATTTATACTGATAAATGTATGTACTTATTGGGTCAGGTTTTTATATCAAGATCGCAGCCTTGATTATAGAAAATCATGATTCTGTTGGTCAACACAGCATGAATGTGTATAATGGGACTGGTGCATATATAACGCAACGTTTATTTTTTTAAATAAATAAATAAACAAGTAATCCCGTGTTAGTTAAAACATTATCGTCTAATTATGCAATACCCGGAATCACATTACTTTATTTCTTTTAAATAACAGAAACCAACACATAGAATTGCATACACATACCAAAGCATCAACCACACACACTTAGGGCATTCATAATACAATTTCAACGAGCTTTCAGTCAGTAACTAGGAGACCTATGTCTGCTCAAAGAGTATTAAGATTTATAGTTTGATAAACACAAAGCATAAATTATATTATTTTGACCAAATAAACAAAATTTCCAAATAAATTTAATTTCATCTATTCAGTGAGCATGTTTTCTTTCCACATGATTACTGATATATATATATATATATATATATATATATATATATATATATATATATATATATATAATATATGGAATAAAGAACACATTAATAATAAAGCGGAAAAAGGCCACTTATTTCGTGAATACTAATCATCTCTTATACGGTGAAACGATCAACTACACTGGGAAAAATAGCACTCGTACATGTAATAGTGAACAATGCGCACAAATGGTTAATTCTCAAGCTATAAAAACAATAATGACCAGATCTCAGACATCACTTTTCAATACTGCGAGAATGACCTTTACATGCAAACACGCATACACACAAACACAAACGCATACACACTCACCAACTAGCCAAAACAAGAAACAGCAGTAAAAAAGAGTCAGATTTGTTACCACTAGCATAATCAATTGAAAACCCAAAATGTATAAATATGTATGATTGTATAAGAGATGATTAGTATTCACGAAATAAATGGCTTTTATCCACTTTGTTATTAATTTTTCTTCCTAATTATAAATATACTGTGTAAAATTAAAAAGGCATGGACATTATAAAGATATATATATATATATATATATATATATATATATATATATATATATATATATATATATTATTACCAAGATTAATTAAACATTGCACAGGTAGCACGAGCAATTCATCTAGGCGAGTTTGTCCTTAATTGATACTCGTTAGAACTTGCACAGCTGTCACCAATGGCTGAATAAAAGACTCTCAGAAATGTGCCATATATATATATATGCGTTTGTCATATTATATATGCAAGTATGTATTAGGTGTTGCGAACCTAGTAACAAATTAATTCAGCATGAACGGAAAGTCTAATCTCATGCACATTCGTTTCGTGCTTACTGGCGACTCATCAGTAGGAGGCGGTTTTACGCCCTTTAACCACTATATATTTGGTAGAAGAATGTGGAATAATAGGACGGTACAATCTCCTAGACGAATGTGTAAACCTGTAATAGTGAAGCTAGCATAATCTAAAGTCAACGACAATGCGACTTCAATGCTAACTCACACTATATAATATATATACAGAGTCTGTAAAGGATACTAACACTATGGCTATTGTGTTTGTAACTGATGCCTTTTTTGAAATCGATGAGTACCGGATACTAACACTATGGTTTCCGAGTCGGTACATCATACCAACCTGATGGATATAAATTTATGCTAAAGTTCACCCAAATTGAGAATTACCACAATTTCCGAACACCTGTTACACCAGCTAAACCATACACTCTGGCCTTCATCGATATCAGTTATCACATCTCGCGGTAAGCATGACATCATTCAATTCAATATATTACAGTTAAGCACTGTTTGTTGCGAAGAGCTAATATATATGCAAGTGTGTATTAGGTTTTGCGAACCTAGTAACAATTTAGTTCAGTTGTGACCAGAAGGATAAACCAAAGGCGGCATGAACGGAAAGTGTAATCTCATGCACATTCGTTTCGTGCTTACTGGCACGAAATAAATGAGAAATAAATGAAAAAGCAATGAAAGCAAGTAATTATATAGAACAAATAAATTACTCATACAATAAGTTATACAAAACATATAACAAGCACTTACTCAGGTTCAAGGCAAAATCGCGTGTCTCTTTTTGCCAGAGAGCATTTGTTACAAATGGCCATTCGACGATCAGAATGACAGGACATCTTCAATCCAGATTCAGTATTGCCAGTCATAGGGACGTTCAAGTTTCGAAAAGACGTTGATGGCGAATGTTTAGAGGCTGGAATTTCAGATTTAGATGACAAACTCGACAAATGAGCACCACAGACATTAGTTGATTGAAAAGAGCCTGTCCGAATAATGGTATTGCTTGGCAACACAGAGGTTGAAGGTAGAGTAGGTTGAAGAACGTCAAAATTCGGGCTACCTGAGCATGTAATTGTGGGTGTATTAATTATTCGCCACAGGTCCTCATGTGCTGAGTTGCTAGTTTGCTTCTTTAAGGAAGGAAATTGTTTTTGATCAAGACTGCGTAATTTCTTTTTCTGACACGTACAATTTTGTGTTCGTAGTGTGTTCACCGGATAAGAATTTCCACCTACAGAGGAAGAGAATGTTCGCTGTAACGTTAGCTATTGTGTCGCCTCCTATTTATTGCGTAAGATAACATGCAGTTCAAGATTTATAACGATGCACGAAATGTCCCACAAGGAATACGCATTAAAAATTTGCAATAAGCTAAAACAAAATGAGCATCAACTTCAAAGCCAGCTCAATACATACATAACATATGAACCGAGCCTGCCTAAGTTACAAACACTATGGCTATTGTGTCAGTACCTGATACCAACATTATGGTTGCCGAGTCGGTACATGGTACCAAAACAATGGATTTCAAGATATGCTAAATTTCATAAAAATTAAGAATCATAACCACCGAACACCCGCTATTCCAGCAAACCCCCATAACCCGCGTTTGATCGATATCAGCTATCACTTTTCCCGGTAATCCTGGCATCATTCAAATAAATACAATTATAGTTAGATATTGACTATTGAGGAGAACTAACATATTTGGGCAATTTTGTATTAGGTGTTGCGTACCTAGTAACAAATTAGTTCAAATAGGACCAGAAGGATAAACTAACGTCAGTCGGAACGAAAGGTATAACCTCAGGCACACACGCGTTTCGTGCTAATAAATTCCTAACAGCCTTAGTATACTTCCATCATCAGGTGCAAATGATTCTGTAGACATAATGCAGTCTACGAAGTTTAATTTGTAATGCTAGTAAAGCTAAGCTATGTGCAGATGGAAATTATGCACCGCCAGCAACGAATATGGATTGTGTTACAAAATTCCGTACACCTGTCTCAAGTGGGCCGTAAATCTGAGCGAAATATTTTGTCATAGTAAGAAACCATATATATATATATATATATATATATATATATATATATTAATTATAAAAAGTGCTAGATAATACAAACGAGTGGAGTTCTGGTAAAAAGAAAACGGCCATGTTTTAACTGTGTTGTGTATATCTGCCTTATAAAAAAATCGGGCTTCAATACACGATTTATTTGTTAAATTAGCCAGTGTTGGCTATCACTGGTGTGTGATGCATAAGAGCTTGGGCGGTCCGATGGTAATACCAGTGATCGAACAATTTTCTGTATTTGTATAGTTGTGATGTCCGCAAAATGTATAAACATGCTCGCACACTTAGCCTAAAATAAAATTAAAAAGCGTTACATAGGCATGTAGCATTTTCACAAGACAACTGGTTTAGTTATAAACATGCGTACAACATCACTCTTATTTTATACATACAAAGTTGGTATGTGCTCCGGCAAGCGTGACTTAAATCTTGTCTTGTATATGCCTAAAATGATTGCCTACAGGTGCGATTCCAATCGTAGATAGCATGGATACATATTGCAGTGGGATATGGTCTTTTATTCTAGACAGATGAAGTTTGGTGGTGGATTAAATCAAAACTAAGTTAGTCGAGAAATATGTGAACGCCAACACTGAACGCAACCTATCTTTTGTACGCTTCATTGCCTCTTCGTCGTTATGTTATGCAGTTCTGCAGTAAATTAGTTGATAAGATGAGGTAAACCCGCTTCTCAAACAAATATAATGTCTTTCACAATATTATCTGGTAATAAACGTTTCTATTAATTGAAAAAATTATCCACCAGGCGTTATCGTCAAAAATGTAATAAAATGTGCAACTGTATTGTACAATTTCAACCACAAATTTATCCAACGCGGTACGAAAAACTGAAGTGCATTTGTTAAACCATACGTCAGCCCGGTTAATTATTGATTAACTTAGGAACAATGCACAGTCAATTTCCGACGGTTCTGTTGTCTAAATCAGATAAATTAGGTGACGCATTTTAATAAGAGTAAGGCCAGATATTTCATCCGCTTCGCGTACAATTTATCACATGGAACCGACATAGGATCTGATCAGGATAGCTGCGTACAATTGGAGAGAAACTGCCGTAGAGCTGAGTAAAACCTATATTTTCAACAGCGAACCATAGTTATTGAAAGTTTAGATAAGAGTAGCGTTAGCATGCGGATATCCGGGAAATAATTAGTAGCAGATTCGAGCTCTTTGCGTGAATTAAAATACAAATATGATGGTTATTTAAATTAAGTTTGCGAGCTTGATATAAGCACCAACCCCAATTTATGTAAGCAATCGCACTCCATATAACTAACAACGCAATCAATGCTTGTTTAAATATGATAGGTCATACAAATAAATTTTACTCACGCTAAACTTATAAATGCTCTCAATTCGGGCTGTGACGTCGAGCCACAAATAGGTCTGAAGCTCAATGTAGTATTCGTTACAGAATCATCTACGCAATGTTTAGACTAGACTTGATAAGGAAAGTTTAAATAGAGGCACCGCTTTTTATACCAGTGATCAGCCTGTTCTGACAAAAGTTATACACCGCACATATCTACAATTAAACAAAATCTCAAACAAAATGTTGGCCACCTCCACGTTTATTAAATTTGCTCTTTCTATATATATATATATATATATATATATATATATATATATATATATATATATATCTTTATCTTATCTTATCTAAACACAGCTAATTTGGGCTTTAAACATTCTGTAATGTTCTACGCATTATAACACAGCCGGGGCTTTATGTCGTCATCGAAAAAATTGTGACAATAATGCAAGGGTATCTGAGTGATGGGACTCGGGTTGAGTAGAGAATAAAGGCACAAACAAAGACTCGGTGAGTTACCTAAAGGTCTGCCCAGAGCATTAGCCAATGTGCTTTGTGCAGATGTAGTCGAAGGCGAAGTTTTTGTATGGGCAACGGCTGCACCTGTAACTGCCACTGGTGAAGAATACGACAGCGATATTGATGAAGGTGAGGGCGGACAAGGCAAGACTAAAGCAGAGGCTGAATCTGAATCGTTATCTCGTTCCAATTGAAACGCAGGTAGAAGCTGAATACAACGAACTGCGTCAGAGTGCCCACGCAGTGTCTGCGTAGACCAGTTAGCATTGGTACGTGCGTCCCAAACACGAATTGTTGTGTCTGTTGAACCACTAACCACGCGATATGCATCATAAGCAACACAACAAACAGCTGTACGATGGAGGAAGTACATTTTGAAAAAGAGCAAGCCATAACTAAGCAAAACCATAACAGTATTTATTAGCAACATTTTAATACAAAAAAATTTTTTCTGTTAGACAAGTGAAAAACCTGACATAAACATACATACACATGCACAAATCCGTGCCTATATACATGCAAAATACATACATGCGTACACACGCACAAGCATACATACATGCATGCATATATGAATACATATATACATCTTGCACAAATACATAAATTCATACATACATGCATACATACAAACATACATACATACATACATACATACATACATACATACATACATACATACATACATAAATGCATACATACATACATACATACATACATACATACATACATACATACATACATACATACATACATACACATACATACATACGTACATACATACATACATACATACATACATACATACATACATACATACATTCTTACATACATACATACATACATACATACATACATACATACATACATACATACATACATACATACATACATACATACATATACATACATACATACACACATACATACATACATACATACATATACATACATACATACATACATATGAACATACCTACATACATACATACATACATATACATACATACATACATACATACATACATACATACATACATTCATTCATTCATACATACATACATACATACATGCATACATACATACATACATACATACTAAAATGCATAAATACATACATACATACATATATACATAAACACACATGCATACGTACAGTTCTGACCTGCTTTGTCAACGGTAAGCCCATCACACTAAGCCGTTTAACAATTATTAATGCAATTGGTAAGATGAGTAAGTTTCATATTGTGAATCGTGCAATCCTTGCTTCCAACAGTGATTTTGCTTCGGCTATTTCATTCATTAGGTTATCTATTTAATTCCGACAGTCTCTAATCGAACCTGCAGATCGATTACACGTAAACAAATTATACATTGCATACCTACTGTATGACGTGCAAGACTTGATCTCTTAACATGCTCATAGTTGCATAAAGTTCTATGTTATCTATCTTAATTATGCGCATGGTTTCATGCTGTAGATTGACTTACTATGTTTGACTGAATTGTGTATTTAATGCGCAGTATATGTTGTAGATCCGCCTAACTTTGTACAGTTCTTATTTCCAGATGCAAGACGTGTATTTTTCCTTAATATATAAGGTCCAGTTGATACAGTATATCTGTAGGCTTTAACAAAACGTGTACTATGCGCTGAAAATTGAGTTACACAACATATTGTAATTTATCGAATTTTCGAATCCTCATTTCAATTTCTTTTTAATTCTACGCGAAAGATTCGAGCTAAAAATTATTCATATTTCGAATTCAAGTCGAAACAAAGTAAATGTTTGGAAAAGATAACGCTGCATACTTTTCCATCAAGACGAAACCAGGAACATACTCAGTGTATCGCCATCTTCCAGGTAAGGGGGACAAATAAGCTTATTTCAATTACTTAAACCGTTTTGGATATTGAAATAAACACCCATCCAGCAAACTATCGTCAGTGCCTGCCACTGATGCGTTCCGTTTTTGTTTTCATACTGATAATGGTATATCCACCTGATTATATACGAAATAACATTTTACCTCACACGACATCCAAGTATAAACTAACCATTGCATAACATGGCAGCTGAAATACATCAAGTAGACAGGTTTCGTACTTATAGGGCATTCAAAAAGAACTTGCCAAAATATCCGCAACCTGACACAATACTTTAGTTTAATATCACTTTCCAAGGTGGCATGTTGTCTGTTCATAGTATATAACTGAAAATAGCATGTAGCGCGCAATTTGGGTGGCTCACTGGGTGTGTTGCAAGCGGGAAGTAAATGACATATGGTTCTATTTACGGCCACAGAAAATCTCTCAAATACTTGATGAGTGTCTTTTAAAGATGAAAGAGGTCTACTTGATTAATTAACCCACTGACTTATGATATATATATATATATATATATATATATATATATATATATATATATATATATATATATATATATATATATATATATATATATATATATATATATATATATATAGCATTTAAAGCAGCCAAGTTCAAAGTAAAAGTATAAAGAAAAAACCTCATAAAACAGTTCTGCTTAGAGCACAAATGAGAGTGTAAATAATTTAAAAATATGCTACCTCCTTTGTGTCCAGTGAATCGCCGCAACCGAAAGTGTCCCTTAAGCCAATTTCGCTTCAATCGATAACGCCGACGAAATTCCGATATCCACTGTCAAAACGAACAAACATTTAGAAAAAAAATGAATTACATGTCTTTGACTTCAGAAGCTACAGATGAATTTCAAGCATTGCATTCCGCTCAGAACACAAGTTAAAACTATGCGCTTAGAATATGAGCAGATGTTTCCCGGTTCGAGTTCGGTCCGATGTGAATTAAAGCAATAGCAGTCAAAGTGACTTCAAAGTCAAATCGCAATAAATAACATGTGCTAAACCTGTAAAGAGCACCGAAATATATGTAACAATAAGAACAACAACAACGACAACAACAACAACAACAACAACAACAACAACAACAACAATAATAATAGCAATAATATGGCGATCGTAATAATAATAATAATATCAATAATAATAGAATCAATAGTATTCATAATAGCGATTCTGAACACATACTTTACTCTAGTAACGCGCGCCCATACTCAGGCCTCTATCAACATCAATTATAATGATGGCATCATTAAACAGACCATATAGCAGGTGTAAATTCTTGGTTGCGGAAAAATCACAGATATACATGTATGTAAACACCGTCGTAAAGTCCATCCCCTCCTCAACGTGGTACGACGGTGTCAACCATGTTTCGATGGCCGATCGTACATGGGCTAACGGGACTATGGCGGTGGTGTCACCAGGGCGTGGTGGATTTTTTGCGACCGGCAATCGGATCTCCTATAAAATACCACATGAGCCCGATGACGGCACCATGACTCGGCGTGTGTTCCCCGCCACAAAAGGAGACAACAGCCACAGAATTACATGGACTCCTGGACAGTACCCCGTACTTCCGAATGGCGAATGAGCTCTCAACAACCACCGGCAACCATGCAACTTACTGCTGCCTTGCAGACTGCGCTTGGATGTGCAAAGGCTAGAGGTGCGTCCTCGATCAAAAAGCCGAGTGGTGAGGGGACACCACTTGTACCAAATTCCCAAGAAACTCCATGGGAGCCAGCTTATCCTCCAAAAGGAGTCAGCCGCAGTAAAGTAAAAAAAACACCAATCCCGTTGTATTTAACCACTCGGCGAACAATATAGAAAAACTACCGTCATTCATACTGTTTGATCCTCGCTAGTTAGTTTTCCGTCGTAATCTGATAATGATCAGGGAAGGTCGAAACGCGTCAGTACGCGTGACTGACGGTAGTTTAACTATGTTGTCCGATAACTGTTTAAATACAATGGGATTGGTGTTTACTTCAAGCTCGCAAACTTGATTTAAAAATTGTTACCTGCCGCGCAATCAATCATTGTTTAATTGTATTGTCTATATATGTATATGTGGCGAAAGCTGCGAACAATTAAGGTTCGTGAATGCATAGAAATTGTGCAGCCGACATTTCCAGTCAAGTTCAATGTATGCAAGACTGCTAGAGGTGAGAGCCGCATATCTAAATTTGATTTCCATATATATTCAATGCGGTTTTATCCTCGATAGTCAGTTTGCCGTCGTACTCTGATGATGATCATGGAAGGTCGAAACGCGTCAGTGCGTTGCGGCTGACGGTAGTTTTGTTATGTTGTTCGACGACTGGTTAAATACAATGGGATTGGTGTTTACTTCAAGCTCGCAAATTTGATTTAAAGAATTGTTCCCACCACCAGCGCAATCAATTATTGTTAAATTTTATGTAGTAGGTTTGGCGTACTTAATAACAAGTAAGCAAAAGTGAACCAGAATGACACGTCATTATCAACATGAACAAAAGGCGAATTTTCATCCACACATGCGTTTTATGCTTATTGGCGACTCATTAGTAGAGACCATCCGAAACCTTATAAATATGTACTATAATCAAGGCTGCGAAGTTGATATAAACACCTGACCCATTAAATATAAATATTTGGTCAAAACCGGCTGGTACAGTCTTCAATACCTATCTGTGTCAATGCAGTATTGTAGGCAACTTCATATAAACACTTTAAGAATACGGTATTAAAGCCTGCTCAATATATATGATATATATATATATATATATATATATATATATATATAAAGCCTATAAATGATATCAACTTCATTATCTTAAAGATGAGCACACTTAGCGAAAGTGAAATGACATTCAACAACACCCTCATGTTTTAGCCAGATCGACATGTTATCAAATTTTCGCAGTAAACACGTCATTGAACGAAACAAATTATATATATATATATATATATATATTCGTGATTGCAAAAAATTAATATTGGCTTTGAAGTCACCTTATTTAAGGATTTATATTACACACGTTAGGGTGCTTTAAAATACATTCGCGGAAGAGTTGTAGCAAAAAAACAAAATGAATACCTGCAAATTTAAATACCCTCTTTTAACGGATTTTCGGCAAAAACGCAGTTAAAATTGTTTATGTAAGACAACACACTTTTTTTTAAATGAAAATCAACAAGTTGCACAAACTCTATTAGACTACGATTACGTGACAAAAAGTGCAATTGCCATGAATAATTACACGGATTGTATATGAAGTATGCTTTATAAAACAGACAACATGCGTTGTTGAACGAGGCCCTTTATATAGGTGTATCTTAACGTCTATATTTCAATCTTTCTATTCTAAAGTGTATGTTTCCAATATAGATCCACTTTTATGCTCATATGACATCAATAAAAAAGAAGCACATTTTTTTTACTGAAACCAACAAGAATTGAGCATAAACACACATAGAAAGAGGACTATATATAACGTAAGACCAACATATAATATTGAGAACGAGGTAACCAGGCTTCTCCACTCGATCCCGTTTTCCAATAGACGCCTGGAGCTAGTAAGAACATGAAGCGGCGGGATAAATTACTAATATCATCCGTAAGGGTATGCGGCAACCAGATCGCTAATCCAGCACTACTGCAGTTTAAGCCATCCACCGTAATTGCCTTAATAGTTTGGCGAGCATAAGGTGTACTTGGTCATCTGAAATCGCACTTCAACCAACGCAACCGAAACAGCATAACACGGTCCACCGACGAATATTGATTAAAAAAATCATTTGAATAGAACCGGTCGGCTCATAAATTCTGTCCAAAAGTACTACCATTTGAGGATTATCTCGCTATAACTTAAACAAAACCAGGCGAATACATCGATTAACAAAGCTGTCCTTGCCCTGGCAACTGTGGTTGGATATCTTTTAACTAGCTGTAGCATAAAGGAAGGCAAAAGTTATACTGAATTCAAGGCAATGGAAGTGGAGATTAGAGGATTAGACAGGTGGTTCCAGAATGCTTAGCATAAATCGTCAAGTGTAGCAACACAAAGGCTTTGATGTCTGAAAATTTCAGAAGAAGCAGATCTGACGTGTGTCAGCATACATCTTTGGCGATTGGTAGCAACACGATCTTTGTATACGAATACAAATTGAACATAACGACAGTCCTACACGCGTTTACCAATTGTTCGTAACTAATAGACACTTCTTGTCCGCAGTCAATGGATTACTGGAACAATTCCTTCCGTTTTGCCATCAGAATAGCATCGTCAGCTCATTTCCGGTCACCAAGTAGCCAAAACGAATCCCAAATCCAGGGAGTACGAACGGACGCATGAAGCCAAATTTCAATCTGATTCTGGCGAAGAGGAGACTTTGGTCAGGTAAAGCACTCGTTTCACGCTCTCATCTCCGGAACACAGGGCAACCATCGTCTGCTTACTCGATTGTGGTCGATCTTAGTACGATGATGTGTCACCGACGCATCTGCATGCGCTAAATCAGTACGCCGTGTGTCAAGATGTAATATTTGGTGCTTGGAAGATGAGTTCACCTCAGCGAAGTAAAAGACAGGCACAAGAACTGGTAAATTACTAATTATATGGTTAGAACAACACACACACACACACACGCACAGACAGTCACATCTTGTGTTTGCACAAATTATTCGCGCAAAAAAACTGCCTAATCTACTTTTCAGCTGGTTTCAAGAAAAACGTGCCTTAGCCAGCCATACCAGGAGCGCTAGCACAAACCTGGCCGATGCAAAAGATATTCAGTGTACTTTCACGTGTAGACAAAGTACAACATTTCAGAAAATTACTACTATAGCTACCTTTAATTGCTGTGCTAATATGTACTAGCTCTACAGAAAGTAAAACTGAAGGCATCTGGGCGTATTACCGCCTTAGTAACGGAGCGTAATTCTCGACTTCATACAGTGAACTCAACGCTGTATTTATTTGACTTTCAGGTTCCCAATAGAGGATCCTCTTTTCTTTCTCCAATAGTCCTAGAATGTAAAAGAGGCTAGTTCTCTGGAGACATCTCCAGCACCATCATCACTATCATCATCTGCATCATCATCATCATCATCATCATCATCATCATCATCATCATCATCATCATCATCATCTCATCATCATCATCATCATCATCATCATCATCAAATCATCATCATCATCATCATCATCATCATCCTCACTATCATCATCATCATCATCCACATCATCATCATCATCATCATCATCATCATCATCATCCACATCATCCAAATCATCATCACCATCATCATCCTCATCATTATTATCCACATCATCACCATCACCATCATCATCATTATCCTCCTCATCATCATTCTCATTCTCATCACCATCATCATCACCTTCACCACCACCATTACCATCATCATCATCCTCATCATCATCATCTTCATCATCTGCATCAGCATCATCGTCCTCACTACCATCATCGTCATCCTCATCATCATCGTTAATATCAACATCATGCACTGCCGCCACCAGGCCCTTTTCTGTTAGGATATTCAAATGTGAGCCAACATTGCGAAATAAAGTGACGAAGAAAATACCCAAACATTGGGATATTGTTAAGATGAAAGAAGCAGATGCGAATATAATAGACATAGAGAGAATGGAAGCGCAGAGGCTCCGCGATCTATGTATATCATCCTGCACAGCCATACAAAATCCAATAGGAACTAATGCTTCACTTCCATAAAACCAAAAGAAACAAATCAATAAAACATAAAAGGTTTATAAATAACGACAAAATAATAAATTTGTCACACAAATTATTAGTAGGATTTTCGAGAGAGAGAGAGAGATAGAGAGAAAGTACATAGTTACTATGAGTATATTAATCTTGATAACTCACAGAAGTGAGGCAAACTAGGCGACTACACAGCACCATTATGGCCAAGTCAGCTTTAAGTCAGGGCAACATCAGCAATACAGCTTCCTTGGGGGTTTCACTGTGTCACGTCATAAGTGAAAGCCTCACAGTTAACTCAGCTCTACTAAGAAAAGAAATTTACGAAGATGATTCCACCAAATATCTGAAACAATATCGCCACTGAGCTGGATTCGATGCCATATCGCGAAGGGTTTATAATCAAGAAC
This sequence comes from Eudiplozoon nipponicum, assembly GCA_029291075.1. Lineage (NCBI taxonomy): Eukaryota > Metazoa > Platyhelminthes > Monogenea > Mazocraeidea > Diplozoidae > Eudiplozoon > Eudiplozoon nipponicum. The sequence goes on from JAQBSW010005526.1 coordinate 28,898, forward strand.
TATGATGCGCACGTGGACCCAACCTTGCAGACGAGTGTGCCCAATACTACTCAATTTGGATGTAAAGAACTTCAACTGTTTCTGCCATGTCAAAATCTGTCCACCTTGTTTCTTACGCCAATCTGGCGCTAAGCAAGAGAACAGAGCTCCACTGGACAATCGAATTGAGGGTATACGCAAAACGTGACCGAGCCAACGAAGTTGATGGAGACTTAATTGTTTTTTAACGAGGGGCACTTGTTGTCAGATCCAAAAATACGTCTACGGATGTCAACCATGAACGATACCAATGCATAAAAGCGAAAACGTGCATCGTTTATTTTGTACAAAGGAACTTCATTCCCCAGCCATCAAATAAATCGCGCAATGAACTCAGAAGGTTCTGTTTTGCTGCATGCTTCAAATAAGCACCAATCCGATATGGTGCATTCACTGTATAGCAGATTAAAACCATCAACCGTTACACCTGCTCGTCGTAAGGCAATAAATTTCAATGAAAAAATCAACCGTTATAAAGTCTAAACGAATAAATAAACACTAAAGCCTGTCATAATTGTTCATTCTTGACGATTTTGATCCTAACGTATGTTAAACATACTAGCTCACAGTGCAATTCCTATTCACCTTGTCCGGAATGTACCTTTTCATTATTCGTTGTCATGCTGTTGATAAGAACCGGATGTGGCCCACGAAGCTGGGATTTTACAATATTCCGTTATGAGAATCGACAAGATTGCAAAAACAAGACTAACAAAAAAATTGTTGTTTATTATGCAATCAACCACTAAAAATGGCTGTTCCAATGCTCTTTCATAGTTATGTGGCATGAAGCATTGTTTTTCTTCAAATGCTGATCTATTGCTACCTATAATAATATGATGATGACGGGTAGGGAATGAGTACTCTTCTCACAAATGGGGCCGGATTTTCCCTCAAACTATTCAAATTGCAATTAAAAAATAACTGCTTGTGTGGGTGGTAGTAACAATTCTTAAAGTCAAGTTAGCAAGCTTCAAGTAAACACCAATTCCATTGTATATAACCAGGCGACAAACACCATAACAAAACTACCAACAGTCGCACGACCTAATGCGTTTCGACCTTCCATGATCATCACCAGAGTACGACGGCAAACTTACTGGCGAAGATCAAATCGTTATGCATATATATATATGGAAAGCAAAATTAGATATGCGGCTCTCACCTCTAGTAGTCTTGCATCCATTGTACTTGAGTTTGCGTTCTATATATATGCAATGCTGCTTTATCCTCGCTATTTGAAACGCCTCAATGCGTGCGACTGGCGAAAGTTTTTCTATCTTGTTCGTCGATTGGTTAAATACAATGGGACTGGCGGTTACTTCAAGCTCGAAAGATTTATTTAAAGTATTATTGACGTTACAATCTTTTGCGATGCAAACCGACAATGTTGAAGAACATCACTGTCTATAATAATAATAATAATAATAATAATAATAATAATAATAATAATAATAATAAAAATAAAATAATAATAATAATAATAATAATAATAATAATAATATTAATAATAATAATAATAATAATAATAAGATTGATAAAATCATCTATGTTGAAGAACTTCACTTTCTATAACAATAATAATAATAATAACAATAATATTAATAATAATAATAATAATAATGAATTGATAAAAATCATCAATGCTGAAGAACTTCACATTCTAAAATAATAATAATAATAATAATAATAATAATAATAATAATAATAATAATAATAATAATAAGAAGAAGAAAGAAGAAGAAGAAGACCAATAATAAAGTTATCATTATTATTAATAATAATAATAAAAATAGCAATAATAATAATAATAATAATAATAACAGCAACAACAAAAACAGCAATAATAATAATAATAATAATAATAATATTAATAATAATAATAATAATAATAATAATAAAGAATTGATAAAAATCATCAATGTTGAAGAACTTCACTGTCTAAAATAATAATAATAAAAATTAAAAAATAATAATAATAATAATAATAACAGCAACAACAAAAACAGCAATAATAATAATAATAATAATAATAATAATAATAATAATAGTAATAATAGTAATAATAATAATTATAATAATATTAACATTAATAAAGTGCAGTTTAAGCTTGAATGCAAATTTTTTTTAAAAACTGAAAATCAGGACTGCGGCCCACACGCTCAGCGATCCTCCTCATCACTATCATGCGCAATCATACAAAAGCCATTAGTAACTAACGATTCACTGTCGTATAACCATAAGAATCAAAACAAAAAACAAGAAAGTTGTTTATAAATAACGACAAAAATAATAATATAGGTACTCGATTTATTAGTGAGATTTACGCGATAGAGAGAGAGAGTGAGAAAGCGAGAGAAAGGGAGTATTAAGTTACTATGAGTACATTTATCTATATAACACACAGAAGTGAGGCAAAGTAAATATCTACACCAACACCATTGTGGCCAAGTCAGCTGTAAGACAAGGCAGCATCAGCAATATAGCTCCCTTGTGATCAGCCATCTTACATAAAAATTTCCGGTAGTCACGATCAGCAGTCTGTCGCGGCATTCTCTTAATTTTCACAAGTTAACTAATTTATCTATGTGGTATTGCACAATTGTTGATAGATTAAATTTGAAAAATTACTCGATAAGACAGAACCAATAAAAACTTGACAGCCTGTTTGGCAGTTATCAACGTTTATGAATTAATTCGCAAGTAAGTAAACACAAATGCGATGAAGTAGGTAGATATCTAACTAAATAAACCACCATTTGTATGCTAATTTGGCAGTGCTTAAGTAACTGGAATTTTCGAAAACTAGATTCTACACTAAGTCTATTAATAAATGAATGCCATTATCGAATAAACTATTAAATAATTTATTTATTGCACTAGAAAATTTATGATGACACGTATTTCAGATATCATAGTTCTCACATTAGAAATTCGATAGATTAGAAAGAATAACTGTTATCGACACGCGCCCAAACTAGAATTTTTAAATTGTATACCTCACATATATATATATATATATATATATATATATATAAATTTCGATTTACGATCTTTGCTAGTCAGTTTTCCGTCGTATTCTGATGATGATTATGGAAGGTCGAAACGCGTCAGTGCGTGTGACAGAAGGTAGTTATAACGAAACGAATGTGCATGAGATTATACTTTCCGTTCATGCTGCCTTTGGTTTATCCTTCTGGTCACAACTGAACTAATTTGTTACTAGGTTCGCAAAACCTAATACATACTTGCATATATATTAGCTCTTCGCAACAAACAGTATTTAACTGTAATATATTGAATTGAATGATGTCATGCTTACCGCGAAATGTGATAACTGATATCGATGAAGGCCAGAGTGTATGGTTTAACTGGAGTAACAGGTGTTCGGAAATTGTTGTAATTCTCAATTTGGGTGAACTTTAGCATAAATTTATATCCATCAGGTTGGTATCATGTACCGACTCGGAAACCATAGTGTTAGTATCCGGTACTCATCGATTTCAAAAAAGGTATCAGTTACTAACACAATAGCCATAGTGTTAGTATCCTTTACAGACTCGGTATATATATTATATAGTGTGAGTTAGCATTGAAGTCGTATTGTCGTTGACTTTAGATTATGTTAGCTTCACTATTACAGGTTTACACATTCGTCTAGGAGATTGTACCGTCCTATTATTCCACATTCTTCTACCAAATATATAGTGGTTAAAGGGCGTAATACCGGCTCCTACTGATGAGTCGCCAGTAAGCACGAAACGAATGTGCATGAGATTATACTTTCCGTTCATGCTGCCTTTGGTTTATCCTTCTGGTCACAACTGAACTAATTTGTTACTAGGTTCGCAAAACCTAATACATACTTGCATATATATTAGCTCTTCGCAACAAACAGTATTTAACTGTAATATATCGAATTGAATGATGTCATGCTTACCGCAAAATGTGATAACTGATATCGATGAAGGCCAGAGTGTATGGTTTAACTGGAGTAACAGGTGTTCGGAAATTGTTGTAATTCTCAATTTAGGTGAATTTTAGCATAAATTTATATCCATCAGGTTGGTATCATGTACCGACTCGGAAACCATAGTGTTAATATCCGGTACTCATCGACTTCAAAACAGGTATCAGTTACTAACACAATAGCCATAGTGTTAGTATCCTTTACAGACTCGGTATATATATTATATAGTGTGAGTTAGCATTGAAGTCGTATTGTCGTTGACTTTAGATTATGTTAGCTTGACTATTACAGGTTTACACATTCGTCTAGGAGATTGTACCGTCCTATTATTCCACATTCTTCTACCAAATATATAGTGGTTAAAGGGCATGTACCGGCTCCTACTGATGAGTCGCCAGTAAGCACGAAACGAATGTGCATTGAGATTATACTTTCCGTTCATGCTGCCTTTGGTTTATCCTTCTGGTCACAACTGAACTAATTTGTTACTAGGTTCGCAAAACCTAATACATACTTGCAGAAGGTAGTTATGTTATGTTGTTAGACCCGTTAAATACAATGGGATTGGTGTTTATGTAAAGCTCACAAACGTTATTTAAATTATTGATTTCTGCATCCGCGCAATAAATTATTGTTTTATTGTATGACTTATACACACTAGGAGAAAGTTGCCAAATTTTAATGTTCGTGACTACATAGAAATGGTGTCGCGGAATTTCCAGTCAAGAATAGTGTATGCGAGACTACTAGAGTTGAGAGCTGCATATCTAATTTGCTTTCCATATATATGCATTGCGATTTGATCTTCGCTAGTGACTTTACCGTCGTGCTCTGATGAGGATCATGTGAGGTCAAACGTGTCAGTACGTATAACTGACCATAGATTTGCGACTGGTTAGATACGATGGGATTTGTACTTATCTAAAGCGCACGACTTTGATTGAAATAGTTGTTATTACCACCCACACAATGAACTACGTTTTAAGAAAAGGTATTAATGATAATTCGCAAAGAACTGTGCCAATTCTCAACTCTCCACCACCAACACCCCATTCGAAGCTCCACTCGATAACAGAGAAATATTCAAAACGTATTAAATAAGCTAACACCCATAATAGTATACTTGATCCATACAAAGTAGCTTAATGAATTCAGTTTTTGCTCACAGAAATCATACCTCTACATTTTTAGGTACTTGCTTATTGCAGTATCCCCTTGATAGTATGGACTAAGATTTATGTGATCACGTGATTAATATCGCGGATACAAGTATCCAATTGCGAGATTCCTCGGCTGTCTCCATTGCACATACATCCATTCCCCGAAATTTTATCGGTGACCCGGCAAATACGATGTTCAAGAGTTCATTTGATCGTGACATGAACCAAACCAGTCGCGCTCTATTTAAGCAACGTAATAAAAGTTAACCGATACTTGACTTAATGATCTCGGATTTGGTGTTACAATGGACAGGCTGCACACGAGTCACATGCAATGCTTGCAAGGCAGCTGTAACAAAGCAATTACGGCCGGAAATCTCGTCAAAAGTCATCGGCAATCCAGTGTATACGACCTAGTTTACAATATACCTACGAGGTTTCAGATTAAATTACGCAATGGACACTGCATTCGAGGCATTCAGCTTTAGGTCATACTCAATGAACATATCCTGAGCACAGTAAACGATACTGGAGGGCATCATCGTTTCGGCTTTAATCGAAATGGGTTGCGCGACAGGGAATAGATTAATAACCTGGCCCTTGTTGTACCCAACTGAGTGTTTGCATCCACTGTCTTCAATTTGACTCCGGATCTTTTGACTGCGGCTTCCGGCAGTCCAAATAAACACCCTTGCCAAACGCAATATGACCAGACAATCTGGTCATACAGGAGACAAGACAAGAAGTAAATGTAACAAAACTTAAGCGAATTCTACGTGTAAATCGCAATGGAATTCTATCCAGCTCAGATCTTAAAGAGACCAAAAAGACAAGAAAAGCTATAATGATGGCCCATGGTGAATATAAATGTGCATAAAGAAATAATGCAATCAATATAGGCCATATTAGGCGAGCAAGCCTTTTTTTACTAGAGCAATTTAACCACATTTAAATTGTTTTCGAATGTTATCAATAAAAATTAAAGTGATTAAGCCAAAAATAAAAAAAATCCAGATCGAACCAACACTACTAATACTAAAAAGCATTACAGCAGCATAACCTGCTGATTCTTTATTGCCATATATCAAAGAAATGTACAATTGAATGGGAGTTGCAAATTGGCGTTTTGCATTGGGACGAATACAAACTCAGCCCGATTTAAGACAAAACGAAATTGGACATTGTGATCAATCGGATCTTTGTGAAAGTGTCCGTGCAAAGCTACTATCCGCGTATGCAAAACGCGGCATTGGAGAAATTGGCGTTAGGTCGTTTGCTTAATGGGAGTAGTGATTTTGTTAATCTAACATCTTCTCATTGACCTGCCTGATATAAGAAACTAATAGCGCTGAAGCGAAAGTGATACTTTACTTTACTTTACTGCGGCTGACTCCTTTTAGAGGATAAGCCGGCTCCATTTCATGGAGTTTCTTGGGAATTTGGTACAAGTGGTGTCCCCTCACCACTCGTCTTTTTGATCGAGGACGCACCTCTAGCCTTTGCACATCCAAGCGCAGTCTGCAAGGCAGCAGTAAGTTGCATGGTTGCCGGTGGCTGTTGAGAGCTCATTCGCCATTCGGAAGTACGGGGTACTGTCCAGGAGTCCATGCAATCCTGTGGCTGTTGAACTCTTTTGTGGCGGGGAACACACGCCGAGTCATGGTGCCATCGTCGGGCTCGTGGTATTTTATAGGAGATCCGATTGCCGGTCGGAAATCCACCACGCCCTGGTGACACCACCGCCATAGACCCGTTATCCCATGTACGATCGGCCATCGAAACATGGTTGACACCGTCGTACCACGTTGAGGAGGGGATGGTCTTTACGACGGCCCGATGAATCAAACCACCAAAAAAAACGGTAAGGTCTAGTTTCCCGTGGTAGAGATCTAATAACACAATTTACTGGCAACTTTCAACAGAAATAACTGGATTCCATTCCATTTCTAGGTGCACGACGTGTATGCCTCTTCGGCTGATGGGTTCAGACGGGTCCCGTCACACTGAAGGCTCCAGCACGTATACAATCCATTGAAAGTTTTGAACTGCAAACTATTTTCGATCGCCCCGCGACGTTACGAGTCGCCATTTCTCGACTCATTTTCGTGTATTCAATGCAATACCCTCACAAAGCAAAAAATATGGCAAATATGCTTCGTGAGAAAACTGCGTTGAACACCTGAGGAGGAGGAGGCGATAAATGTCAACTTGAAACGCAGTGAGTCGATTGGAAATAATTGAAATCCAAACATTCTCAATGGATAGAACACACGTTGAGGGTTTTGGAGTGACGGGACCAATCAGAACTCATCAATCAAAGAGACATATCCGTCGTGCACCTAGAATTAGAAATGATTTAATAGAAAACAGACCTACAAGTGCTAATCTGCCGCTCACGAAAGTGAATGGCGGCAATGAAGTATACAATGATAGCACTGCGCAAAAAAAGCGACTGAAGATTTTCTCTAACAGAAAGCCTAGAAACTGCGTAACTTTCATCACATTTTTGCTAAATAATAGAAAACATGATGCTGACTTACAGCTATTTCGTCTCCTTGGACATTTTGTGACGCCTCTTCAGTTTTGTTATTTAATATTGGCGCACATTCAGAATTGCTCATTCGCTTAGTTACCCTACACTCGTAATCCTCTAGCGCGTCTGTCGATTGATACGCATCGTCACATTTCTCATTTTCAGCAGCAGAGCCATGCTTCGTCGGAAGACATAAATCTTGAAAACTTACAGCTGTATTCAACGATGAGTCCGGTTCATCTAATACTGAAGAACAAGTGGTCTCGTTGTATTGAAGCATATCCGTATGTTTGATTTCATTTGTAACCACAGAATCACAATCAAATTCACCAACATGGCCACAATCGGAATAACCATTAATACACGTGAGATTTTCATGCAGATTCGATGTCGCCTTCACAATATGTCCAGTAGGAGTAGATTTAATATTAAGCTTTCGACGCCGGTCAACTCTAGAGCTATCAGTATTCACAATTTCGGTCACAGGTTTGGTCGACCTGGCTGACGAAGATGACTGAGACAAATCTCTGGTAGACGGCGAAATAGAACTTCCATTTAAAACTACACCTAAAAGTATATAAATAGTAGGAGTAGTTATAGTAGTATTAGCAGTAGTAGTATAAGTTATAGTAGTAATAGCACCAGTAGTAGTTATAGTAGTAGCAGTAGTAGTATTTATAGTATTAGTATTATTATTATTAGTAGCAGTAGTAGTATTATTATTATTATTATTATTATTATTATTAGTAGTATTAGTATTAGTAGTAGTAGTAGTAGTAGTAGTAGTAGTAGTAGTAGTAGTAGTAGTAGTAGTAGTAGTAGTAGTAGTAGTAGTAGTAGTAGTAGTAGTAGTAGTAGTAGTAGTAGTAGTAGTAGTAGTAGTAGTAGTAGTAGTAGTAGTAGTAGTAGTAGTAGTAGTAGTAGTAGTAGTAGTAGTAGTAGTAGCAGTAGTAGTAGTAGTAGTAGTAGTAGTAGTAGTAGTAGTAGTAGTAGTAGTAGTAGTAGTAGTAGTAGTAGTAGTAGTAGTAGTAGTAGTAGTAGTAGTAGTAGTAGTAGTAGTAGTAGTAGTAGTAGTAGTAGTAGTAGTAGTAGTAGTAGTAGTAGTAGTAGTAGTAGTAGTAGTAGTAGTAGTAGTAGTAGTAGTAGTAGTAGTAGTAGTAGTAGTAGTAGTAGTAGTAGTAGTAGTAGTAGTAGTAGTAGTAGTAGTAGTAGTAGTAGTAGTAGTAGTAGTAGTAGTAGTAGTAGTAGTAGTAGTAGTAGTAGTAGTAGTAGCAGTAGTAGTAGTAGTAGTAGTAGTAGTAGTAGTAGTAGTAGTAGTAGTAGTAGTAGTAGTAGTAGTAGTAGTAGTAGTAGTAGTAGTAGTAGTAGTAGTAGTAGTAGTAGTAGTAGTAGTAGTAGTAGTAGTAGTAGTAGTAGTAGTAGTAGTAGTAGTAGTAGTAGTAGTAGTAGTAGTAGTAGTAGTAGTAGTAGTAGCAGTAGTAGTAGTAGTAGTAGTAGTAGTAGCAGTAGTAGTAGTAGTAGTAGTAGTAGTAGTAGTAGTAGTAGTAGTAGTAGTAGTAGTAGTAGTAGTAGTAGTAGTAGTAGTAGTAGTAGTAGTAGTAGTAGTAGTAGTAGTAGTAGTAGTAGTAGTAGTAGTAGTAGTAGTAGTAGTAGTAGTAGTAGTAGTAGTAGTAGTAGTAGTAGTAGTAGTAGTAGTAGTAGTAGTTTAGGCAGTCGTAGTGGTAGCAGCAGTTGTATTAGTATTAGCATTGGTATTAGTATTAGTATTAGTAGTAGTTGTTGTAGTAGTAGTAGTATTAGTAGCAGTAGTAGTAGTAGTACTAACAATAATGATGTTCGACGACTAGTTAAATTCAATGGGATTGGTGTTTAACTGCCATGTAATCATAAGCAAAATAGAACTAGTAAAATATATTTAAAAAGAAAATTCTATTAGAAATATGCAACTGTGCTGGACTCGATGCCATATGGCACAGGGTATCCACTCAAGAATTATGATTTGCACGTGTACTTCACACTGATAGACCAATGGGCACTACCAAATTTGAATGTAGTAAATTTAGCAGATTCTGCCCTGTCAAAATTTGCCCACCTTCTTGCTTACGCAAATCTGCCGCTGAATGAGATAATAACGTTCTATTGCGCAACCGATTAGAAGGCATAGGCTTAACGTGACCAGGAAAATTAAGTTGGTGGATTCTTATTTGCTTGTCTAGCGAGAAGCACTGGGCGGCCGATGCGAAATATACAATCTCCGGTTGTCACACAAATGTCCGAACGCTGCTCAAAGCCAGAAGACCGAGTTCGATGACTTTTCAAATGATTACTCAATTCTACTATTAGACAGGTTAAAGAGTTAAACGAACATTGTTTGCCCGGGCCGTGATAACAATTACTATAATCAAGGTTGTGATCTTGATATAAGCACCTGACCCATTAATTGCTTACATATGTCAGTATAAACTAAGAATTGTTTAGTATAGAAAAGGCAATTCATCCAGTAAACCGGTTCCGTCCTTATTGGAAACTCATCAGGTTCGAGCCATGTCCGCAGCAAATTCTGTCCAGAACAGGATGAGTTCCCGATAAGAACGAAACCGGTCTACTGGACGAATTTTCTTTTCTACACTATAAAATGCTTATTTCATACTGACATATGTATGTAATTAATGTGTCAGGTGCTTATATGAATTTTAAAGAGTTGTTGCTCACAAATGTAGGACACCAAGAACTGGGCTGCATATGCGCAGCGTAATTTAAGCAAATAAACGTGTATGGTCCTCTATTCATGTGAGTTTACGACAACACTTTAAAACAGAAGGGCAGCAACACAACCAACCGGATCACTCTCGTATTGAGTCGGGAGATGAATCGTCATTTCACGTGCACTAAGTCCGACTGAGAAACAGTGTACAGGGCTCAAAGCATTTCCAGCTCCCTTGGGATTAGCAATATGTTTACCGCGCTTGTCCAGTTTTCGTGGCGAAAAATAACCAACTGGCTCGCGTGTCAAGGGCCCTCATATTTCACCAAAAAATAGAAAAGCATAACTTTGGCTAAAAAGAAGGAGAAAATTGCAAAACTGAACTTATAAAAATTAACGGATCTGTGCTGTGTCTAGCACAGGCTGAGGTCCAGTTTTTTTGCTCGTTGTAGATATTTCGGTTGTCCTCGGCGGCAGCCATCGTATGTCCTAAGTTTATATCAGTTTTTTTTAAATAATGAAGCAAGTTTACTTTGGCTTAGCGAAGAGCAGCTGAAAATTCACATTGCGTATTTGCGCGTTTGTTTTGTCTTAGTAGCTTGTGCATGCGAGCAAAACTTTGCAGGAACTCTACCGCGACAACAGAGTGGCTTAGCAAGCAATAACTGACCTCAAAACTGACGCGCAAAAGAGTACGCTGCAATATTTTTCCTTTTGAGAGTCGCAAAAAACCTCCACTCAGAGAGCCCCAAGCTATGCTCATCTGCACAAGATTGTTTTCGCTTATCAAGTAGCATCACGAATTTATCTTTTAAAGTACGCGCCAGCGGACGGACAATGTAATGAGCATTTGTTGTATTGTTTATGACAATCTTTGGACTATAATGGAACACAAGGTCGCCCATTGCTAATGAAGATGGACGATCCGATTTGATCATCTCATGAACGGCCTATCACCTCCGACTGACGATTACCATCTACCCAACGCTTTGAATTCAGTTGCAGTTTTCTTAGCCAGTTTGTCATCCGAAGCTGACAAGTACCGTCTGCCGGGAATATCTGATTATAAAAAAGACTCAATAAAGCCTACTACTTTACATAAGTAAAATCAGCCCAGCCAAGTGTAGGTCAGCAGCCGTACTTTAGTGGCCAATAACTGTTGAAGGCGCTCTACAAAATTTTACTAACAATGTCACAAATAACCACTGACGCCACGCCACGGTTGTGACAACTCAGAAAAATCTAAAATAGATATAAATCCAAAGGGTATCGAGAGAGGCTAAATTTGACAAAAATTGAGAATTACAACTACTTCTGAACACACATTGCTCCAGAAAATCTATACACTCTAGCCTCGATCGACAACAGTTATAACAATGCGTAGTAATCACGACACCATTCAATTACAGATATAACATTTAGATGCTGTATGTTGCGAAGATCTAATATATATATATATATATATATATATATATATATATATATATATATATATATCAATTATGCATTAGGTGTTGCGCAATTAATAACAAATTAGTTCAAATATTACCAGAAGGATAAACCAAAGTCAGTATAAATGAAAAGGATTATCTCATGTGCATATTCGTTTCGTGTTTACAGGCAACTCATTAGAAGGAGTCGGTACTACGCCCTATACCCCATATATATATTTCGATGAGTTGTTGGACAATTTGACGCTTCAATCTCCTATATGAATGTGTAAACCGGCAGTAGTAGAGCTATTTTAATAAAAATTATTCGGCAATGCACTATATATGAATATATATTATAAACTGTGCCGGTAAAGGGTACCAACACTATGGCTGTTGTGTCAGTACCTGATACCAACACTATGGTTGCCGAGTCGGTACATGGTACCAACACAATGGATTTCAAGGTATGCTAAAGTTCACCAAAATTGAGAATTACAATACATATGAATGTCTGCTATACTCAGACAAATCCATACACTCTGGCCTTGATCGACATCAGTCACACTTCGTAGTAATCATGCCATTATTTAATTAAATATATATGTAATAGTTATACATTCTTTGTTGTGTTGAACTAATGTATAAATGCAATTTGCGCATCTAGTAAAAAATAAGTAAAAAATAGGGCCTGAAGGATATACCAGAGTCAGCATAAATAGCGATAAATAACAGAATAATAGCATTCGCCAGTGAGCGGAAACCATTACTACCTAACAGGACTTCGCTTCGTTTTATAATAATATCACAAGGTATCCTAAAATTAGTAGAATGCGAATCTGAATTTAGTTTTTTTAAATATAGAATGATTGGCAAAGTTTCACATTGGAATTTTTATCAGTTGCTAATTGTTAGAAAGATTACAGTCACGCGGTATTGATCTTCCTTCAAAGATTCATTTTTTATTTGAAATTAACATGGTTACTAGTTAGTCAAACAGTAAACGGCGAAAAAATCTTAAAATCTAGCATACATAAGTTCATGCATAAATATTAATCTCGCAATATTTACGCAATTGTAATTTGAAATGATAAATTAATCATGCATTGAAGCATAGATATATTACGAAGCGGAATATCCAACACAGTTAAAAAGCCATTTCCTTTTCGCCAGAAGTCTACTTGGCTAAAGCATATGGGACTTTATGGAGACAAATTTTTGAAAGCAATTTTGTTTAATTACTTAGTCTTTATTTTGGGAACCGTTTAAAAGTCTTCTTTCATACATAAAATTAGATCACTTTGTCATAACTGGCTTTCCACTAGATAAGTGTGCGTCAGGTATGTGCATATGTAAAGACTGGCGATTTACTAAGTTATATATATATATATATATATATATATATATATATATATATATATATATATATATATGTGTGTGTGTGTGTGTGTGTGTGTGTGAGGGTGTTGTAATCTGTGAAAACATCAGTTCAATCTAATAAGTATGTTTAAATAATAGAAACTAAAAAGAATGATGTTAAAACTTCTATGTACACTTACTAATTATTTTACACACTTTTCAAATAAAGAATTTGCTCGTGATCTCCCCGGTGAGAATGGAGGACATGCAAAAAGAAATACACTGGCCGCAAAGTTCTGGCAGGGTAAATACTCGAGTTAGTTAAATAATAAGCTAAATTAAGATATGAAGTTTTAAGAAATGCTGAATGGAAAAGAAATTTCTAAAATTACCTACTGAAGGGAAGATCATATTAATCATATAAAGAAGATGTGATAAGTAACGAGAATGTTTATTTATAAGTTTTACACACTATAAGGAGCCTAGGCTAAAAGATACAGTAAGTTAACAAGTAATAGATGATGATATTAGCTAGGATGTCGTTAATTATTCCGACCACGTCATCTGTAAGTTAATCGAAATCCAACGTTCTTACTCGTTAACTTGAGCTGTTTCCGAGTCTGAGTAGAGTAATCATCGCTTCGTACCATTGTTGAGTGTTGTGTCCCTAATCGAGTCTACCGACTTTTCTATAGCTGCTTCATGCATTGTGTTAACTCTCTATTCAATGTCAATAGTTATTCTGATCAATCCTATCGACCTATTATGAAATATATCAAAACACACCCACAACAATCCCAGTTTCTTTTATGTTGTGTCTCTGCCGTACGACATGCAATATCTCATCTATTAACATGTCTATATTTACATACAACTCGATATTCTCTTCTTACTTTAATTTGGTGTATATTTTACCCACATAAATGAGATTACAGCCCTTACATGCAATTTAGTCGATGCCCTATATGTCTGACGTTTCAATTTTCTGCTTTTGGCTTGCAAGCGATTTTTTTAAATGGCCCGTATGTTTTATTTCGATGCTATTATCATAACCGTACGATTCTCCTCTGTTCTATCTGACTTGACGTACCTCCACTTATAAATGAATTCATTTATGACATTCATCATCGCTGCTGCTATTAACTTAAGAGGGTACCCATTAACATCGAATATTTCTCGTGATCTAACTAACTCATTCTTCCTATACATTATGTGTATTAGTGACAGGCTTTTAATCGTCATTCATTTCAAGATACAGGTTTTCCTTCCATGTGATTGATTTGACTTGAAATGAAGAACGATACCCGAGTAAGAATCCTTCATATAAACTTCATATTCTAATTTTATACCACTTCCAAATGATTTTAAATGTAGAAATTGAAGTTCACCACAAGACTCCTTTTCAATCGTAAATTTGAGTTCACTCAGAGAAATATGCAGTGCTAATTGGTACCCCCTTGAATTAATGGATGCCGCAATTCTGGCTTTTTGTAAATAAATTAAATCATTTTAACAATAATTGTTTGCGCGGGTGGTGGTAACAATTCTTTAAATCAAGTTTTCGAGCTTGAAGTAAACACCAATCCCATTGTATTTAACTATTCGTCAAACAACATGGTTGTACTGCCAGGCACCCGACGCGTTTTCGACTTTCGATTTGTCGAGATGAACGAGGATCAAACCGCATTGAATATATATGGAAATCAAATTTAGATATGCGGCTCTCATTTCAATGTATGCGAGACTGCTAGAGGTAAGAGTCGCATATCTAAATTTGATTTCCACATATATTCAATGCGGTTTGATCCTCGATAGTCAGTTTGCCGTCGTACTCTGATGATGATCAAGGAAGGTCGGAACGCGTCAGTGCGTTGCGGCTGGCGGTAGTTTTGTTATGTTTTTCGACGACTGGTTAAATACAATGGGATTGGTGTTTACTTCAAGCTCGCAAACTTGATTTAAAGAATAAATTAAATCATACTTGGAAATACTTCAAGTCCGATTGAGTAAAAGAGGATCGCATGGTCTAGTGAATACCAGTTTCAATGCTGGACATAAAAATAAATTGTGTATTATCGAAATACAACATACGAATCATTTTGAAGCAATCGCTTAGCAAAGGTAATAAACTTCCCAACCAAAAGGAGCAAATTGAACCGCTAGACACATCAACATTGCATTACGTTTACAATGTTTATATAAGTCACATGCCAAATCCGACGGATTTCCAGGTGTTTCATAAAGCGAAAAAACGCAAAATGGTTACGCACAGAGGAGCTGTTGTATGCAACATCTTTAATCCTCAGCTAAATAAACTAAAGTTCGTATATAAACTGGTGAATTGTGTCTGTTTGTGTGTGTGTCAGCATGTGTGATGACCATTTCCATTTTTTTAAATTCCATGCACGTTATCCAAATTCATTCCCACCGCTTTCCAAAATTGAATACATAAATTAACAGATATTACAATCGAGTCGAGTTCTAGATACAAGAAAAATACCATTTTTAACTCTGTGGTACATACCCGCTTTTTAATAGATCTATGCTTCTATACACATTTTAATTCAAAATCTAAATTACTAAAATAAGTGTTAAAACTTTACACAGAAGACATTTGCCCATTCTTTTTTGATATTTGTGTTGTTAGTTCTTATAAATCTCTGGTGAAATTTATGCTCACATGTCAGAGGCGGATGGCATGATTTAGAAGTATGAGGAATTTATCATAAATCCTTCCATGATACTTTAATTGAATATCACTTCCCCAGGTAGTATAATTTCTGTTGTATAATGACAAATAGAGAGTGACTAGTTAGAGCTTCAGGTTTTATGAGATTCCAAATAGGTTCCATCGGAAGGTTAGGTTAAATAGAAACATGAGTTCGTCAATGCTAAACGTCCCACAACATAAACCAGCCAAGTTTCTCTGCAAAATACTTCAACCAATACGAATCATCATAAACGCAAACACTATCAATGACTCCTTCGAGCTAGCAAATGAACTGAAGAGGAAGAACATTCTACAGAATAAAATGGTCTCGCTTGACGTCTCATCTTTATTTACAAACATAATACTGGATAAGACAACGGAGATTTGTGTGACCTCATTAAGAATAAGTTTTTTGATCTCCCTATAGACACCAATGGCATCAAAGACCTCATATTAACATGTACAAAAAACGTGCAATTTGAATTTGAAGGGATATACTACCGCCAGATCAATGGTGTAGCTATGGGAAGCTGCATTGCACCCCTCCTGGCAGATGTATACATGTATCATCTTGAAAAAACGAGCCTAAAATATATAATTGACCAGTGCGCACTCTAAAAAAGTTATGTAGATGATATATTGTTGTTCATCTCAGAAGCAGCAGACCCTTCCGAAGTCCTCAAACAAGCAAATGGAGCCGATCCAGACATCAAATTCACTCTCGAGGTAGAGAAAGACAATAGTTTTTCCTTCCTTGACATCAAACTCACTCGAGAAGAAAATAGGGATTTTAAACTGGCCATATATAAAAAATCCACTTTCACCGGGGATTACATTCACTACAACAGCAATGTGCCAAAATACCACAAAAGAAACTTAGTCAAGAACCTAGCAGACAGAATCAGGAAGATCCGCTCTGAACACAAGATCGAGGAAGAACTGGGCTACCTGAGGAAAATTTTGCTAATGAACAATTACCCAGAGCGATTTATTGATGTCAACATCAGACCACGACAGATTCGCACTAGAGAGGATACCGTCAAGCAGGTTTTCTAATCGCCTGGCTACGAGGAACAAAATTCAACAACGATTTACTAGTATTCAGGCTAGACCGAACACGCCCTCGCTAAGACTCAACAAACATTCAATCGGATTGGCAACAAACTGAAGAGGAAAAAACAGATGCACATACGGTGACAGAAATTTCCAAACAATATGAGCGTTCAACACTGCAATCCGCACTTGTTCTGAAGAACACAAATTGCGAAATGTAAGGTGAAACGAAAGACTACACTCGGAAAATATCAATCGTACATGTAATAGCTAACAATGTGTATAGTTGGTTAATTTCAAGCCATAAATACAATAATGACCAGATCTCGCACACTTGCAATACGGCGAGAATGACTTCACATGCAAACAGACACACATCACACAAACGAATACACACTCTACCAATCAGCCAAAACAAGAAATAGAAGTAAAGCGAGTCAGATTCGTTTCACCAGCATAATCAATTGAAACCCAGAATGTATATAAATGAAAGATTAGGAGGGCGATGTTAAGTAATCTAGAAGAATGACCTTTTATCGACTTTGCTATAAATGTGTTTTTTCTAGCTAATTAGAAATATATACCGTAATATTTGAAGGAAATGGACATATAAATAATATATATATATATATATATATATATATATATATATATATATATATATATATATATTTATATACATTAGAGTTAATGTACTTCTACATTGATATCATGTACCTTAACGTAACTATCCAATATTTTTTAACTGTTAAAATAGATAAAAATCGATATACTTATATATATATATATATATATATATATATATATATATATATATATATATATATATACATTTTCCGATGTCAAATCTAACAGAAAATGGAATATGGAAGACAATTTAAAGTTAGGGAACGCCGAACCATTTTCTTGTAGCAAGCTTTATGCCTGTTCGGGCACGAAAAATGGTGTTGGAACAACCAGATTTAGATGCTAACGGTAGAGCGAAAGTATCCAACGATATGAACGGACAGGTTACTACTGTGCAAACAGATCAAAACGAGATCCGACCTACCCCAATGTCCTACGAACACGAGCAACCACGAGAAAAAGTAGGATGCGACAAAACACGGACGAGAAAATGCGTCAAAGTAATTGGGACACATTGATCTCTTACTCTCTGATCTGCATAAGTCGACACAGGACTAATCAACACGGTGTTCTTATTGTTATATCAAATAGCAACGAATCCAAAGGCCCAACTTAGAATACTGTTACAGATCATGATAATTATGGAATACAATCAGATATAATAAAAATGTTATCATTTCAGATTCTTAACAAAGAGGCATATCGTAAATATTTTACCATTAACTTTGTTGCAATTATTTACAAATGATGGAACATGACACACATTCATGGGTCGCCTGAGGCTACAATCTCGATCGTTTCCGGGTTTCGAGACGTTATGCATTTGAACAGAAACAATTCTAGTCATCGCTGGTGAAACACGACTTGCTGCTGTCGACTGGTTACATTCATCATTATGAAGACGCCTCAAGTTGATCGAAGACGCCTCACAACTCATTAGACCAACTGATGATGCACCAGTGTTAGACGAGCATACTTTCTTTAAAAGGATTTTACTTTGCATACTTTTATCAGATTTCGACAGGACTGATTTTGTCTCGGTAGATACATTCATTACAGAAGTTGATGTTTTCGAAGATGGCACTACTAATTATGGCATAAAAAACGAAATAACTGCATCAAACTTATCAAAATTCATTTATTGACAACTCCAACATTGTGATGAGAATAGTGATCAATTAAAATTATTATTAACAAACGATCTATTTGTCAGATAGATCAGTTTATGAGTAAGGAGCATTTTTTACGTCGGCGGAAGACACGTGGTTGATAAAGTGACATGAATTTGAGTGAGAAAAGGAGCCAACCACACACCTTACAACCCAACTGCAAAACTTCCGTTTAGTAACTCAAACAAATTTAAACAACTATTCGGCAAATGAACGTTAGTCATAATTGTAAATGATATACCTGTAAATTAAATTTGAAATCAACAAACCCTTTACTGAAGATCACCTCGAGATAGACCATGCTCCATTTCAGAAACTAAACGAAGAATCTATTCAATGAATAGAAAGTTTGTTATATTCCTGAACTAACACGATATGTAATAAATACGTAGACAGATTTGTATCGATATAAACCAAAAAATGCACAAAATAACAATTATGCATCATCTACAAAAGAGTTTTCATTCTATTTGACACCATTCAGTGTTTGAACGGTACTTTTGCGGTCAGGAATTGCACCCGGGAGCAATTTATTTCGACGCATGAGATTCATCTCCTTCTCCTCGTGGAAATCTACAATATTAAGTTTTTTAGATGGAGAAGACGAAGAAGGAAAATGCACACAGACAGAATTGGAAAAAGAATTGTTTGCGATAGTTCTTTTCAATTAACCACGCTGTAAGACTCAGTGAATAAGGCAACTTTGTTTACCTCCATGAGTACCAACGTAATTTGGCGTCATTTATTTTTTTGGGCAAGTTAAATTTGGCCACAGTTAATATTTCTTATCACATCAAAATGGCATTATAGTATGTTGAAATTCGTTCACAAATTGATTGTCGGAAAGACGAAGTTTTAGAGATTTAGCTTAAAGGCGAAGCCGCTAATTCATTCAGAGGTTTTAAAATCTTCGTTTACCTAAAGAAACTTAAAAAGAAATACACACACGCACCTATATATATATATATATATATATATATATATATATATATATATATATATATATATATATATATATATATTTAGTGGGAAAGTAAACATAATGAATACTAAGTATGCTTATTGTGGATAATGGCCAGTATATTTTTACCATAATTGCTAGTCATTAAACAAAATAAATATACCCTTAATTATTCAATTTGTTTTCGTTTCAGAACAACTATACTCTTCATTACTCACTACGTTGTGCGACTGGTTATGTACAATGAGTTTGGTGTTTATCTCAAACGCGCAAACTCGATTTAAATAAACATTTAGATATCTAAACGAACATTGGTTGCGCGGGTGGTGATAACAATTATTATAATCAAGGTTGCGGTCTTGATATAAACACCTGACCCATTAATTACTTACATATGTCAGTATAAACTAAGAATTGTATAGTGTAGAAAAGGCAATTCATCCAGTAGACAGGTTTCGTCCTTATTGGGATCTCATCATGTACTGGCCAGAATTTGCCGCGGACAGGGCTCAGTGATTAGAGCACCAGATTCCGAAGCAGACGTGCCCAGGTATGATGTGTCCAGTATATGATGAGATCCCAATAAGGACGAAACCGGTCTACAGGGTGAACTGCCTTTTCAACACTATACAATTCTTAGTTTATACTGACATATGTAAGTACTTAATGAGTAAGGTGTTTAAATCAAGCTCGCAGTCTTGATTATAATAATTGCTTTAAATAACTTTTAACACCTCCTGCTCAATCAATGACTTTTTGGTTTCATAACTTAAAAACAAACAGATAAAGCTCAAAAACTTAAATTTCGAAAGCTGCGAAAAGTTAATGCTCGTGACTGCATAGACACGGTTCAGCCGACATTTATAGTCAAGCAAAATGTACATAAAACTTCTAACTAATTTTGTTTTCCTAATATATGCATTTAGGTACGATTCTTGTTAGTTCGTTTTCCTTTGTACTTTGTTGATGACCATGGAAGGTCGACACACATTAATATGCGCGACTGATGGTAGGCTTGCATTGTTGTGCAACTGGTTTTAGATAATTGGATTGATGCCTATCTCAAACACTCAAATTTTATTTAGAGAATTGTTATTATTAATTCATTGAATAGCTTATATAACCTTGACTAATCAAGACCCAGCCGATAAAATGATACAAGAAAATACAGCCATTCCAGACAGCCTCTTCACTCTCGAGGTAGAGAAAGACCACTTTACCTACTTTTACTCGATAAAAATGGTAATCTCATACTATCAATACATAGAAAATCGATATTCATTTAGCAATTCATCCATTACAACAGTATTATGTCAAAATTACCCAAAATATACCCTATTATCAATCTGGAAAACCGTTCCAGGAAGATCTGTTGAATACAACATCGAAGAGGAACTAGACTACCTGAGAAAACTTTTGTTAATGAAAAACTAGCCGGAGCGATTCATAGATGTCAACAACATACCATGTCCGGTTCGTACCAAAGAGGAAGCCATCAAAAATACTTTCTGAAACTTACCAATTGGAGGCGACCCACCGGCCTCAATAACTGCACGCCGATTAAATCGAATTATTTAAGCGAATCTCTCTAGTGCAAAAGTTCATCACATTAACTAAACAGACAATCATGAAGTTGAATGCCAAGCATCAATTGCCAGTTCACTTTATAAATTTCATAGTCTATATATATTTTTTGTGTATGCGGTAGCATATGCATTAGACGAAATAAAACGTAATTTATCAACAGAATCCAACAACAATTACCACAGAATAAAAAACAATCGTTGATTGCGCGGAGGTTGGTACCAATTTTTTAAATCAATTTTGCGAACACTTTACCAGTCGCACAACAATGTAAACCTACCGTCTGCCAAAATATCGCAGTCCATATGATTATGATTCCCATTATGAATTTCAAGGTAAATAATTCATTTGTATTTTAGAAATGAATACATAATACCTTATTACACCATATCTTAACAAAGCTTCTTATATAGTTCTAAAAGAAGGAACTGTTGAAATGTAATCAAAGACTGTTCTGCACAATTTGCCGCCAAATCTACGTTTGAGCAACACATCAAGGAAGGCTGAAGTATCATCCTCGTCGTTTTCAATTGTAAACTGAACATTCTGATGCCATTTATTGAATGAATTAAGCAGTTCTTCAGTATGCGCACGGCTATGTGGGCTGTATTTTTCTAATTAGAAAAAATTCTTTTGTTTTATTTCGAAATTCAATCAGTGTATAAGATGAAGTAAAAGGGCTAATGTACTCTTCAAGAATTCTTATGAAGTAAAAAGCAGTGAGCAAAAATGATGCAATATATAGCTAGCTGTTATTATAATCAAGGCTGCGATCCTGATATAAGTACCTGACCTATTAATTACATACATAAGCCAGTATAAACTAAGATTTGTATAGTGTCGAAGAGGCAATTCATCCAGTAGACCGGTTTTGTTCTTATTGGAAACTCTTCACGTACTGGCCAGAATTTGCCGCGGACATGGCTCGAACCTTGACACGATGAATTCCCAATGAGGACGAAACCGGTCTACTAGACGAATTGCCTCTTCTACTCTATACAAATCTTGATTTATACTTACAACTGTATATAACTAATGGGTCAGGGGCTTATATCAAGATCGCAACCTTGATTATAGCAATTTTTACCACCGCCCGTGCAACTAAGGTTCGTTTAATTATATAAATAAAGCTAGCTGAAACCACTGTTGTGGATGGATACCACAACGGCCTTTTCCACTAGTTTGGCAACGATTCCTCCCATCAGTTTGCGGTAATGAGCTTTTACTTATCCATTTGAATCTCAATTCCACCGAATTTGAAGAACCTCAGAGGAGATGTCATCGACACTAACTGATTTGCGGTCTACCATGAGAACTCAAGTTACCCCCACTTCATCGATGTCCATATAGTAACAATTTCGAGAGGTCACGATATCGCTAACCACTTTGTTTGCGGAGTGGCGGGTTGGGGAGATTCTAGTAGTGGCTTATAAGTTGTATTTCAGAAACAGATTACTCACGAACATTTTCAGCACAATAAACACCGTTAATACGAAGGATCTGGTCGTACAATTCAAATAAGTTGCAACGCTTCGACGCTTTTACCAACGCATTAGCAACTTTAGGCTAGTATGTTCCTTCACCGACCGCGAGGCTGATTGCAAACTCCTTGTCAATAAGCGACTGCCTACCAAAATGCGGCCTATCTGAATACGATGACATGTAGCTGTCCGATCTGCACGGTTACATCGCCACGTCTTGTGGTAAAATGCTACTTTTGTTTCAGTTAAATTAAATTCACGATAATTAGATTACGGCCAATGGCAAGATTAGAGAGGCTGATTTCGATATCAAAGCTATTTTCAGCCAAAGCCTATCTTCCTACAACTCCATTTGTCGTGCAGTCTTGACATAACTTGGCATTGCCGAAAGGCTGCTCAAAGCCAGAGGCCAAATCTGATAGTTTTTCAAAAAATCAGTATCTTTATTAGCAAATAGAATGAATGAGAGATGGCGCGTACACATTTTCGACATCAAGAAACCGGTTGCCAACGCTGAACCTAGCATACGCCAAATGAGATTTTACGACTCTCCGATTAAGGAAGGCTTTCGATGCAACACAGATTAGCCGAAAAGCAACACAATAGATGGTGGGATTATTTAGATGTTAGAATAAACACATTTACCAGTAAATTTGATTCGAATTAGATGCACTGCGGAATAGTCAGAGCAAGTATAGTCTCCTGGATACAAGTA
The DNA here is from genome assembly GCA_029291075.1 of Eudiplozoon nipponicum. Taxonomy (NCBI): domain Eukaryota; kingdom Metazoa; phylum Platyhelminthes; class Monogenea; order Mazocraeidea; family Diplozoidae; genus Eudiplozoon; species Eudiplozoon nipponicum. Next base: position 52,393 of record JAQBSW010005526.1, read on the forward strand.
AGATGGATACTGGGCTTGTGCAATTCAACAGCCGTAAAAGACCGATTAGCTTTTGAGGAAAGAACTCTCAGAGTCCAAGGGCGAATAGATAAACTATCTTTAAGATAAAAACACAAAGGCCAAGAAAGGCTGCTGGAAGTTTCTCGTGCGCACTTTGGCGTGTGATCCGTTCCAGGACGTTAGAAGTAGCGTCGCCAGTAACCGCTACATATAACGAAGACAACATCAGAAAGATAAATGGTTCTTTTATTAATCTGTAAATAAGTAAGCAGATTAGCTTTGACATGCTCCTTGTTTTGCCCAATAAGGTGTGTGGTTTTTATAGAGTAGTTCTCTTGATTTAAAATATTTATATTTGTATATTCCGAATATATTCTTCAATCGACAGCAACTTAACATAAAATACGAATATCATCATCATCATCATCATCATCATCATCATCATCATCATCATCATCATCATCATCATCATCATCATCATCATCATCATCATCATCATCATCATCACCACCACCATCATCATCATCATCATCATCATCATCGTCACCATTATCATCATCATCATCATCATCATCGTCACCATTATCATCATCATCGTCATCATCATGAATATCATCATCATCATAATTACGATCATCAATATCATCATCATCATCATCATCACCATTACCATTATTTTCATCATCATCATTAGTTATATCATCATCATCATCATCACGGGCAACAAATATTAATGTCGTTAGTGGATTATGCTTCACTGCCATATAACCACGAAACAAAGGATAGAAATTTATTAAGGGTGTAAAAAACCAAAATAATGAATAAAACAAGGAATTAATCAGGAAATTTTGTAAAGAGTGATTTATGATAAGAATTTAGATATTTACCCCGATAAAACTAAGAAGTGAGGCAAACAAAACTTCTACACAACGCCGTTATGGCCATGTCAGCTTTGCGGTAGGGTAAAATCAGCAATACATCATCCGTTCGGTTTTCACCGTATCGCGTCATAAACACAACCAAATCTTGCAGCTAACCGTTCTCATCTAAGAAAGAAAAGTCACGAAGATGATTCTACTGGAACTCTGCAACAAGATCGCCAATGAGCTTGACTCGATGCTACATTGCGCAGATTTTCCAACCAAGAACTACAATGCGCACTAGGACCCCATCTTGATATATGACTGGGTCCTATACTACCCAATTTGAATCTAGTTAACTTTAACTGTTTTTGACATGTCACAATCTGTCCACCTTGTTCCTTTCGCCAATCTGGCGCTGAATGGGAGAAAAATGCCACAATGAGCAAGGTAGTTAAACGCATAAGCAAAACAAAAACCGATCCATCACAGTTAATGCAGCCCTATTTGTTTGTCTAACAAGTTGCGTTTATTCGCCGATCTAAAAATACGTCTTCGGATGTCAGTTATTGCTATTCCTTGTTGGTAACCAAAGTTGCTATGTTTTTCAAACAACGGTGGCCGAATGCCTAAAAGCATCTAAAATTGAGAAGGTTCGAGAAAGCTACCCTCGTTTTCGCGATTCTCATACACACTCCATCAGATATATTGCCTGATTAAGAGATAGAGCTGCCAAGGTATGTAGAGTTGTCAACTAAGTCCAGATCTTCGCTTATCAGTTGCAGAGTTGAAGTGATTGTTGGGTAATCCTGTATAGTTATCCCACATTTAGAGGGTGCGAATTTCATACCGAGAGACGGGACAACAACAGCTAATGGATTCAAGGTTGCCTTAGCAGAATCTCGATTGTTGAATAATAGTACGATATTGTCTGCATAGTCAAGATCGACTAAACTACCGCCCGGAAGAACTTCAACGCCTACATATAGAAGAGTGTACTTTATAACAGCATCTATTACAAAATTAAACAAAAACTGTAAATGTGGAGAGCCTTGGCGAACACCACTGCTGGTAGTAAAGTTTTGTTGATTCATTGTGGACCTTAACGCGACCATAAGTGTTTTTGTAGACAGCGCGAATAATATTTCCAGATTTGATGGGCAAACCACTTATCGTAAGAACAACGAATATCGACTGAGACAAATGCACTATTGAAGTCTAGAAAGATGGCTATTCTACGACGGAGATATGCATGTCGCTGTAAAAGATCTTTCCTCAAGGTAAAAATAATATCTATAAAACGTCGTCCCGATCGGAATCTGGTTTGTTATTCTTTAGTATATGATTCACCCGAAGAACTTAGACGACGCAAGATAAATAAAGGATTGAACTTAGACACTACTGAAGTCAAGTTTATATCACAATGGTTATCACTCGAATTACGCTTGCATTTTTTTGAAGAAAGTAATGATGCTTAACTCGCTCCAAGCAGGCGGCACTGTCTTCGTATGGTACGACAAAACTTAGTCAACGCACCAGATATTATATCGCTACCATCCTCAAATAAGCTCGGAAGCAAATAATCAGTGTCTGTAGTTTGTGACGTTTAAGAAATAGGATCACATTCTGTATTGCTACCTCTGATGGTTGGTCAAGATTGACCTTCCACACTGTTGATACAGACATACTTTCGGAGATTGAGACTGACGGATATGCCCACCTATTAGGATAATCTGCCAGCCAGGGCCGATGAGCACTATCTGCCAAAATTCTAGTGGCCAGTTTTCGTAAGCAGACAAAACCTAGCCATAACGTAGGACACGCTTGTTTTCATTCAGTCACTGCTCATTTAACACAAAGTGTTACTGCCTAGTTAAACCGAACTCGAGGCTTCACATGAAACGGGATGACAGCTGTACTCCTTTAGACCCGATGAGGTTCACGCAATTATTCCCGGGAAGACTAGCTAGAGTCTGCCGGCTTACAGGAGAGGAAATTTCGATGGCTATGAACAATTATTGAAGCACGTGAGAAATATCGTTTAAGGAGCTACATGAATACATTCCCAACTGACTGAACTCACAGCAATTACAGTTTTTCCACTAAAAATACGTATGTCAAGTATTTCTTCATGTTTATCTGCTTTTGATTCGCTCAATTAAATGCAATAATAAACACACGTTCATCCATCAAAATGAATAATAATCATCGAATTTTGATTTCTCTATGCACGCATACGAATCAAATAGTGGAATGATGTGTTTATAAATAGGCTACACACTTACTACATTACTAATATCAATCATTATACGTTAATTAATTATTTTGCTTAAAATTTGACATCAAATAATCAAGGACAAAGTAAGTAGGTCGCGGAGAAACCCAGTAATACAAAGCTCTGTACACGAGTATTAAACTAATGCCTGGAAAAAAACGAATTAATAGCAAATTTGTGAATAAAAGTTGTTTATATTGAAAATCAAATGGTTTATATAAGCATAACATTATTATAAAGTCGGTATATACAAAACTTTAAAAAATACATTCTATTTTCTTCAGCACTCACCTCGACTCTAAAATCTAGTACTTTATATAATAACTTTGTAAAGTAACGGAGATTGTATGTGAGTAAATACATACATCTCACAACAAACAGGAATCTGGTAAACCACACACAGGAGCAAAAACATTCATTCACACACACACATACACGTATGCACAAATTACAAGCATATATTTAACTAATTTTTAAACTTCTTTTTTATTTAGCTGCGGCTTATGGATATTACATCGGATAGCTTTCGTAGCGCGTAACTCACTTCCGTTTCTTGTTTTGAAAAACACCTGGACACCCGCCTGGTTCGGAGTACGTTTTTATTCATCTCTTTATTAATTTTAATTAAGGTTTGACGTCAAATTAAATGAAGGCCATCGATAAAGTTATCTGCTGAAAGCAACGGCAACAGTAATAACTCAATGAACAATGCGAATTGGCATTAGACGTTTTTGTGTTAAACGAAAATTAAGATATGAAGCAGCTAGATTTTTTTAATGTAATTGTTATTTAATTGAACTGAAAATATCTTCAAACGTTGACTGCAGCTAGTTTTCAATTCTTTTACAGGCTTGGCTTTCCAGGAAAATCTCTAGAACGCTGTTTCTCAGACAATCTGTTTACTAAATAATTTGAGCATCACAAATTAAAAAAAACTGTAAACGAAATAATAAATATAAAATGTAGGAAAATTCGATGAACATGCGAGATTTTTGTTCACAATTGGCCGTGTAAATTGTAGGTCACAAAAAATGATTCCATACTTTCTCGGTCTTCGCGGGGGGTAAATAGGATCTC
>JAQBSW010005527.1:0-56602 GCA_029291075.1 Eudiplozoon nipponicum
GAACGCAACTCGACCAAAAAATCTGTTACTTTTATTGACAAATTTAAAAAGCTATGGCAATTAATTTGGATTAAAAACACCCATTATGCAGCAACAACCAAGAAGCGAGAACTGCAAATGCTAAAGCACGAGAACACAGACAAAAAAACAATTAACCTGTTTATCTTTAATTCATATACAAACTTACTATGTTTATTTAGCTGCAACAAAAGTTATTTCACAACTGGTAGGGTTTGCTATGCGTAACAAGTTGTCCTTACATCCTTTGAAAAGGAACAGGAAATCCAGCTGGATTACATAGTGACATTTATGAATAATGTGTTCAACTATTGCGGAAGCTTTCTTCCTATTGCTAGCTATTTTATATATAAGTGCCTATGGATTCCATTTTTTAGTAATCGGACAAGCAATTAACCAGTGAGTCGCCAGTAAGCACGAAACGAATGTGCATGAGATTATACATTCCGTTCATGCTGCCTTTGGTTTATCCTTCTGGTCACAACTGAACTAATTTGTTACTAGGTTCGCAAAACCTAATACATACATACAAGCAATTAACCTGTTAGTATAATTAAAATAACTTTCAATGATGCAGACGGTGATAACAATAGCTATACTCAAGGTTGCGATCTGTTTATAAAAACCTGACCTATTATGTATAGACATTTTTCAGTATAAAATAAGAATTTTATAGTGTAGAAAAGGCAATTCTTTCAGTAGACCGGCTTTAATCCTTATTAGGAACTAATCAATTACTGTCCAGCATTTGCCGCGAACAGGGCTCGAAACTGGGAACGTCTGCTTTGGCATATGGTACTTTAACAACTGATTTATTCCTGTTAGAATAAATATTTCAGTTTGTGCATTCGTTTTAGTATGTAATATAACTCACATCTTCTAGTGATTTGGCATGCCTTCACTGACATTGTCGTCTTTACTTAAAGCTGATGATTAAATTATTCTCGAAACCAGTTTTCTAAAAAAATGTTATTTTAAGCAGAGCCAGTTCGTGGTGTTGAAATTATGAAAAAACGATTTCTTTCATTTTGTAGGATAAATTTAGCAAAAAATTGCATTTTTGCCGGATAAGGATAGTGCTGTGATTAATGATTGACTGCCCAGTACATTTCTCGTTTCGGTACATTTATCCTTTTGAAATTTCTATCATTCATTGATGTCATATGACAGGATTTTTATTATATATATATATATATATATATATATATATATATATATAAGTTTTCATTATAAACAAAGCACTGCACCAGAAAGAAAAGAGGCTTAATTAAGTATAGTTCAATTGAGCATAACATACCAAAGTGGCATGGTGTCTGTTTTTCGAGGGTGGCAAGTTAGAAATTCAGGTCTTAAGAGGTTCTAAATAGGTTCCACATAATTGAGAGGCTCATAATATATATAAGTTAGTACATGATTTGAATTATCTGTAGTGGGCAGCACTGGTGGCTCAATGAATTGAGACTCAGACATTGAAATAATCGTGCTCCAATTCGAATCTTCACCGCGGACACATGTGGAAAATACGTAAAGTATTTCCAATAGAGTCAAAACCGTTCCACTAAATTAGATTACTTTGTTACATGATGCAATTTTTAGTTTATACTGACAACATATATACTAAATTCTTTTGTCAATTATAATATGTCCAATTAAGACAATGCTATATATTGAGTTCTTTTTGCGCTCAAAAGTTTGTTAACCATGATGATCCACACAATTTCAATTCATATACATGCAATTTAAAAAAAATATTTATACTACAAGTGTCACCAGCGTATTGCAGATATGTATTCTATTATTAAATAAAGAGCTCTTAAATTTTTTTTCAGGATAAAATATGTAAACATCAGCTTGTACTTACGGTAAAGTAAAATGTTTGCCAGCCTAATGGAGGCTAGAGCAACACATCAGATTTTTCATAAATTATTCATTAATTTCAGTTGGATCCTCGTTAGTCGTGTTTGTTGAATGAGCGTGCAAGGCCGAATCTTGTGCGTACGTGTGACTGACGCTAGTCATAATATTTTGCGCGATTGGTTAGATATAATAAAGCTTTGTGTTTATCTACAACCAGCAAAATTGATTTCATTATTTTTTATGGTCCCCCTCACAGTTAACAATTATTCCATTTTTAAACTCATACATATGTGTCGAAAATTTCAAAAAATATTTCTTTCGAAACAGAACAGAATTTGTGTGGCCGACATTTCTCGTCAAGTAAAAAGTGTGCGCTCCTATTTTAAATGACAGCTGAAAATCTGATTTTCAATGACATATAAATGAATTTTGGTTTAGTCCACGTAAGTCAGTTTGCAGTCAGGCTCTATTGTTGATCAGTGAAGTTCGTAAAGCGTAAGTAGTTTAATTGACGACAGTTTCACTCATTTGTGCGACTGTTTCGACACACTGGGATTGATGTTTAAGTAAAACTCGCAAAAGTGAATTAAGGAATTTTTATCATCACACATGCAATCCATAATTATTTAATTAGGTAACATATAAACGTATAGCAAAATCTACAGAATTTTAATGTTCGTGACTGCATAGAAATTGTGCAGCCGACATTTCCAGTCAAGTACAAGACGTGCGATAATGCTAGAGGTAATTGCTGTATGTCTAAGGTTTCTTTCCTAACATAGCACTGCGGTTTCATCCTCAGTTTGCCGTCGTGCTCTGAAGATGATCATGTTAGGTCTGAACGCGGCAGTGTGTTTGACTGGCGGTAGGTTTGCTATGTCGTTCCACGACTGACTACATAAAATGGGATTGATGCTTACTTCAAGCTCGCAATATTGATTATAAGAAATGTTATCACCACCGGCGCAATCAATTTTTGTTTAATTGTATAACATATATACACATGTAGCGAAAGCTGCTGAATATTCATTTTTGTGACCACATGCAAATTTTGCAGCCGACATGTCCAATCAATTGCAATGTGTACCAGCCTACCGGGGCTAGGAGCCGAAAATCATATTTTTAATTACAGTTGTATAAAGTTTGATTTGGTCCACTGTAATTTGATTGCCCTCGTGCTCTGATGATAATTATAGAAATTATAAAAACTTTAGTAAATGTGACTGATTGGAGTTTTGCTCTGCTGTGAGACTGGTAAGTTGGAATGTCGCTTGTGATTTTCTGCAACACTAATATATTAGTAATACAATTAAACAATAATTGATTGCGTGTGTCGTGATAATAATTATTTAAATCAAGCTAGTTTGCTCAAAGTAAACACCAATCCCACTCTATTTAACCAGTCGTCAAACACCATGGCAATACTACCGTCAGTCTCACGAACTGGCGCGTTTAACCTTCATGATTATCATCAGAAAATAACAACAACCCGCAATGCATAAAACGACGGTATTTTTGCTTTGTTGTGCGACTGGTTAAATAAAATGGGATTGCAGTTTATTTCAAGGTCGCAAACTTGATTTAAATAAAAAATAATATTTCGGTCACAGTTGTAATAAATAATATTGTTTAAAATGGTATATTGGACATGTTGTCTTAAAACTCGAAGTAAATGTTTTGCAGAGCAATATCCGCAATAAAAATCTATTCATAACAAGTCATTTTAAAATTTTATATTGATACGGCAATTTTAACTTGCATATTTATACACATATTTATATAAGTTAAGCAACCAGATATCCGATGTGTTATTTGCTTTAGTGAATTTTCATCGTACTTATTTAAAATTAATCAATAATTGAAAAAATATATATGTAAAAATTTCAACTTTAGTGATTCAACTTTAGACATTTTTTAGCGCAAAGGAAATTTTAACATTAATCCAAACTGTATTACTTGCTCAATACACACCTGATTAGTCAATAAAATGGAACGATCCTGGTTGCTAGCAGTTATTACGGTCTGGCTTGAGCCTGGAGACAAGGCCTGAATTAAATTAGCACTGCTTTGGTTGGTCGAAGTAGCCAATGTCATCTCTGTTGGTGTCGTCATCACAGTGTCTGTATAAGGTAAAGTCATTGACAAACTTCGAAGTTGTGTTGCGGGTCCGTTTGAACAATTTGCCGACATGAAATTAGCATGCTCAATGCTAATAGTTGTATTGGCTTTATTCATGTTAGGCCCGCAGACAAATGACGCAAAAGGCGAGTCTGTAGCAGTAGTTAATGAAAAGTTGGTATTATTGCATAGAAACCCGTTTGGAAAACTCAGACTGCCAGTTGTGATGCTTGAACTAGTATAGTTTCTTACGTTTGATTCATTTAAACTTCTGTCGTTCGCCTTACCTGGTGAATCTTGATATTCAAAAGAATTATGTGAATGCCGTTTTGCTAAATGGTTGGTCATATGCTTTTGTTCATTCGCTACTTGCTGAACACACTGACCGATAGAAAATCTGGAACAAGGTGCCAGAGCAACAGGCAAGGTGTTTTGAATGCCTTTTGTAGTATTGCACACAGGACTGAATCGTCCGCAGTCAGCTGAAGCATTGGAAAGTCCTCCTACGCTTGATAATTTATTATTTTCGTTATGCTCACCGACAGTGCTGATATTTTTACATTCAAAGCTGATAGGCCGAGCAGTACCGTTTTTGTCATGCACAAATGATCCAAAGCGGCCTCCTTTGGCATTGCCTTCGTTTGGCTGGCATTTTACAGCTTTTCTGCTACTTTTCTGATTATGCAAGTTATCCATTGTATAAGTGTTATTTTTTAGCTTGGAGCCAACGCCAGCGGCACAAACTGCCATGTGAGGCTGTGTGGTCGCCCAATTTGTACAAGCATTGACTGTGGATGTAGTTGAGTAGGCGCCAGAGACAGGCGCAGCACAACTTGTTGCAGATAATAGATTGGCAGCCACTTCTGTCGGAGAGACACAACCACTATCCTTTGACCATGAAGAAGAAGAAATTCCTGAATCACGACAGTACACTGACGATTCATTACTGCCAGCTGTTGCGGAGTTTCCAGAAAGAGAAGGTGAAATGCCGACAACTGTGCTGACAATTGAGTCCATCGGCTTTAATGACCAAAGCTCGTGATCTGCTGTATTAACATGTCAAAAATATTGATTAGCTCAGAATTATTTACCGGTTTGTCATGGAGAAACAGCCGATAATCCCGACCTTATATAGTAATCTCCAATATGCATCCGCAAGTTGTCGATCAACCTACGTAGGCCGAACGACCAATCGGTTAATTATTCGAATGAGAGAACATTGCAACTTAAACGCCTATTTTAAATCAAATGGTGAATACACGTCTGCAATTGCGTAACACATTGTTGAAATCTCACACGTATGTTCTCCAAACAACATTTAAGATAATTACTAAATGCAATAAAAGAAGAATGTTAGCCAAACACGAGGCTTTATGAATTCACAAGCTGCAGCGGGATTTATGCAAGCAGAGGAAGCATATTTGGGCAATGAGCTTGAACTAGAATTGTTGCACACAATTGATTGGTTGTTTGCTTACACCCAACTCTCTCCACGTTTAAAGTGACTAATGTGTACGAAAGTATTATAATATAAATGATATTGTATACAGTCTATTGAGTACCATATTCACTTTGTATACTATTAAAATTGAACTCGCAATACCGGTAGAAACATTAGCCATCAAGTGGTACACTAGCATTCGGCATCACCTAGGTTTCTTTTATAGTGATGTATACATTGTTGCGGATAACTATTATGTACGTGTATATTAATGCATTAGATATTGCCTATCTAATAAGAGACGATACAAAATATATAAATTTATAATACAAAATATGCATGTCTTGCGTGTTTTGTGGTTACTCATCAGTTATCGCCTGCACTACGTTCAATGTTCAGTTTATATTGTGTCCAAGAAATGTCCGGACAGTTCAACGGCAAAATCTCTTATACAGGTCTGTATGAAGCCAGTAATGCAGTAAGCTACGAAAACCTTCTACGACAATACAACAAGACTAATTAATTTAATTACACACACATATATATATATATATATATATATATATATATATATATATATATATATATATATATATATATATTCTTTATAATGTCCATTCCTTTTTAATTTAACACAATATTCTTATAATTAGGAAAACACAAATAACGAAGTGGATAAAGGCCATTTATTTCGTGAATACTAATCATCTCTTATACAATCATACATATTTATACATTTTGGGTTTTCAATTGATTATGCTAGTGGTAGCAAATCTGACTCGTTATTACTGTTGTTTCTTGTTTTGACTAGTTGGTGAGTGTGTATGCGTTTGTGATTGTGTTGTGTATGCGTATTTGCATGTAAAGGTCATTCTCGCAGTATTGCTAAGTGATATCTGAGATCTTGTCATTATTGTTTTGGTATCTTGAGAGTTAGCCATTTGTGCACATTGTTCACTGTTATATGTACAAGTGCTATTTTTCCCAGTATAGTTGATCGTTTCACCCCGCTGCGCAAGATTGCTATTTTCGCTTGGTAACAACGCTAATGTTGATTGCAATGTTAACCGCTCACATTGTTTGGAGACTTCTGTCATCGTATGCGCCTCTGTTATTTCCACTTCAGTTTGTTGCCAATCCGATTTTACGTTTGTGGATTCTAGTCGAGGGCCTGTTTGTTCTTGGCTGGATACTAGTAGATTGTTGTTGAATTTTGTTATTCTTGGCCAGTCGATAAGAGATATCATGTTGATGAAACTTTTGAATGTTAAGGTCAGGTGCTTGTTGTTTTTTTGTAAAGTGCTTCGTAGATAAATAATAATTTTTCGGATTTTGCTTTATGTAAAATTGTGAAATTGGTCGAATTGACAGGGTGACCCGTTGCCTATATATGATCGGAAATAGCTGATTTTCCTGACGGTGGCAAGCCTTTGTTAATCAATTTCTGTGGCAAATGTTGCTGGTTTCTGCTTATCAATTGCTTCTTCGTACGTCCGATATATGTGCTACCGCACGTACATGAGAATTTGAAGACTATGAATGATTTGGAGAGAATTGGCAATTGATCTTTGGCATCCAACCTCATGATTATCTGTGTACTAAATATCATATTAACTTTAACACTGGGAACGTTGTCCTTAGTTATTCTATTTAGCCGTCGTGCAATTATTGAGGCTGGTACGTCGCCTCTAAATGGTAAGTTTAGGAAAACCTGCTTGACGGTATCCTCTCTAGTACGAATCTGCCGTGGTCTGATGTTGACCTCAATGAAACACTTTGGGTAGTTATTCATTAGCAAAATTTTCCTGAGGTAGCCCAGTTCTTCCTAAATCTTGTGTTCAGAGCAGATCTTCCTGATTCTGTTTGCTAGGTTGTTTACTAAGTTTCTTTTGTGGGATTTTGGCACACTACTGTTGTAGTGAATGTATTGTCCGGTGAAAGTGGATTTTCTATGTATGGCCAATGTCAAATCTCCGTTTGCTTCTCGAGTGAGTTTGATGTCAAGGAAGGGAAAACTGTCGTCTTTCTCTACCTCGACAGTGAATTTGATGTCTGGATCGACTCCATTTGCTTGTTTGAGGATTTCGGAAGGGTCTGCTGCTTCTGAGATGAACAACAAGATATCATCTACATAACTTTTGTTGAGTGCGCACTGGTCAATTATTCCTTTTATGCTCGTTTTTTCCAGGTGATACATGTATACATCTGCGAGGAGGGGTGCAATGCAACTTCCCATAGCTACACCATTGATCTGACGGTAGTATATCCCTTCGAATGTAAATTGCACATTTTTAGTACATGCTTATATGAGGTCTTTGATGTCATTGGTGTCTATAGAGAAGTAAAAAAACTCATTTTTGATGAGGTCACACAAGATCTCCGTTGTCTTATCCAGTGGTATGTTTGTAAATAAGGATGAGACGTCAAGCGAGACCATTTTATTCTGTAGGATGTTCTTCCCCTTTAATTCATTTGCTAGTTCGAAGGACTCCTTGATAGTGTTAGCGTTTATGATGCTCTGTATTGGTTCAAGTAGTTTGCAGAGAAATTTGGCTGGTTTATGTTGTGGAGCGTTGATCATTGACATAATGGGCCGCATCGAAGGAGCTCCTGAGGCTTTCACGGCTTTATGAGTTTTTGGTTTGCCGTACAATCTTGCGGTGTTTGTTCCGACTGGTTTTGCTTTTGGATGTCTTCTGTGAGTTTTGATCTAATCTCGGAGTCAGCCACCGATGTTAGAACATGTTTTTCCATCTTTTGCAAAATTGCATTAATTCTTGATTCGATGTTCGTTGAATCATCTTTCTGTTTGATGTCATACTTAAATTTAGATTGATCATTTATTATATCGTTCATGGCCTTCCTGTAAGCGTCGGCTTCAAGTATAACAATTCCTGATTTTTTGTCGGGTGTGGCAAGTCGTATGGATTTGTCTGATTGGAGTTTTCTGAGTTCGTCAATGTGCTGTTTTGTGATGATTTGGCTGCCTTTGAATTCCTTCTTGTATTGTTCTAGTGCGCTTACTATCTCAGCTTTCAGTCCTTGTCCATTGAATGCATGTAGGGCGGTGTCTTTCGTTAAGTCATTGTAGAAATTTTCCGTTCCAGCCTGAATGTCAATAATATCACGTTCACTTAGGTTTTTCTTGACTACGCAGAATTTTGCTCCTAAGGAGAGTAATTCTTTCTGGTGTTTTGACAAGATCACTTTTGAATAATTGTGAATAAAAGCGTCTGGGTTCGTAGGAAATTTTGATTGCGTAGGAAATTTGTCCAGGTCTCTGGTGAGGTCCTTGGTTTCTTTTTCCGCTGTTATTTTCATCAGTGTTTCTATCTTCTTTGTGAGAGCGGTGTATTCGCCGTCGTTCAGTCTTGCAATTTGACAACCCAGTGATTGAATGATGCTTTCAGCATCTTGCAGTTTTGATTGGTTGTCCTCGATACCATTAAGCAATAAGCGACTTATAAGTTTATTCGTCGGTTTTTGGTTATTCCTTCTGCATTGCTTGAGGAATCGTTTTGGCACAACATCTGATTCTAAACACGATTTGAAGAACTTAATTCTTTCTAGAAGTTTGGCACACGAACAGTTGGCTGCAATATAAGTGTTTAGTTCCTTACGGGTAAAAGGCTGACCCCGCTCTTTGATAATCTTTATGATATCCATGCCGTTTTAATTAACACAGTATTCTTATAATTAGGAAAACAACACATAAATAACAAAGTGGATAAAGGTCATTTATTTCGTGAATACTAAACATCTCTTATACAATCATACATATTTATACATTTTGGGTTTTTAATTGATTATGCTATTGGTAACAAATCTGACTCGTTATTACTGTTGTTTCTTGTTTTGACTAGTTGTTGAGTGTGTATGCGTTTGTGTTTGTGTTGTGTATGCGTGTTTGTATGTAAAGGTCATTCTCGCAGTATTGCGAACACAAGATTGAGGAAGAACTGGGCTACCTGAGGAAAATTTTGCTAATGAAAAACTACCCAGAGCGGTTCATTGATGTCAACATCAGACCACGGCAAATTCGTACTAGAGAGGATACCGGCAAGCAGGTTTTCCTGAACTTACCATTTAGAGGCGACATACCAGCCTCAATAATTGCACGGAGGCTGAATAGAATAACTAAGGACAACTTTCCCAGTGTTAAAGTTAATATGACATTCAGCACATAGAGTATCATGAGGTTGGATGTAAATGATCAATTGCCACTTCTCTTCAAATCATTCATAGTCTATAAAAACTCATGTATGTGCGGTAGCACATATATCGGACGTACGAAGAAGCAATTGATAAGCAGAATCCAGCAACATTTGCCACAGAAATTGATTAACAAGGGTTTGCCACCGTCAGGAAAATCAGCTATTTCCGATCATATATTGGCAACGGGGCACCCTGTCAATTCGACCAATTTCACAATTTTACATAAAACAAAATCCGAAAAATTATTATTTATCTACGAAGCACTTTACATAAAACAACAAGCACCTGGCCTTACCATTCAAAAGTTTCATCAACATGATATCCTTATCGACTGGCCAAGAATAACAAAATTCAACAACAATCTACTAGTATCCAGCCAAGAACCATTGGGCCCTCTACTAGAATCAACAAACGTACAATCGGATTGGCAACAATGTGAAGTGGAAATAACAGAGGCGCATACGATGACATAAGTCTCCAAACAATGTGAGCGGTTAACATTGCAATCAACATTAGCGTTGTTACCAAGCGAAAATAGCAATCTTCCGCAGCGGGGTGAAACGATCAACTATACTGGGAAAAATAGCACTTGTACATGTAACAGTGAACAATGTGCACAAATGGCTAACTCTCAAGATACCAAAACAATAATGACAAGATCTCAGATGTCACTTCGCAATACTGCGAGAATGACCTTTACATACAAACACGCATACACAACACAAACACAAATGCATACACATTCACCAACTAGTCAAAACAAAAAACAACAATAATATCGAGTCAGATTTGTTACCAATAGCATAATCAATTGAAAACCCAAAATGTATAAATATGTATGATTGTATAAGAGATATTTAGTATTCACGAAATAAATGGCCTTTATCCACTTTGTTATTTATGTGTTGTTTTCCTAATTATAGAAATACTGTGTTAATTAAAACAGCATGGATATCATATATATATATATATATATATATATATATATATATATATATATATATATATATACTGTGTATGTGTAAATAGAAAATTAATTAGACATTTATAAATCTTTAAATTGAACAAGTTTTTCTTGCTTAAATTTAATTTTATGTAGTATTGCATTAAAATTTTTTTAGCACAATCAAAATTGTTTTTGAGTCAAAATTTAGAATTTAAACAATAATTGATTGCGCGGGTGGTGGTAACAATTCTTTAAATCAAGTTTGCGTGCTTGAAGTAAACACCAATCCCATTGTATTTAACCAGTCATCGAACAACAGCTGGCGGTAGTTTTGTTATGTTGTTCGATGACTGGTTAAATACAATGGGATTGGTGTTTACTTCAAGCACGCAAACTTGATTCAAAATTTAGAAGTTACGAATAATATTTACGGTTAAGTTTATGCACGTATAATACTGAAATAAATGATTACTCATATAAGCAAATTTTAACGTTCAAACACCCATATATGTATGATTAAAGCCGTTTTTGTAATTTGGCCTATGAGAATCATTAATATGTTAAAATTGTTGTAATACCAACAAAATATATCTATCGTGTTTCCTAATTTCAAGGCATCATAGTTATTGAATATGCCATCTTTTTGTTGAGTGATTTAATTTAATTTATATATCGTAACTTTAAATATTGGTTCGTCATTCATGAGACGTTTTGATAAAGATAAATATGCTACATTCTAACAGTGTATTTGATTTAATGATTGGGGTTTTGTTATTTCTGTTTTATTGGCACAATCTGACTGAAATCTACCGTTTTTTGTTTTATTCATAACTACCACCTCTATTTGGTTAATTTTAGAATGCATAATATATGTGATGCGCGTTGAAATTTTGCAAAAGTTGTTCACAGATCTTATGTATAATCCGTATTAATCATCATGCTGTTTCTCTGATGAAGCTATTGGTCTTTGAAACCCCTTCTTTCAACGGAAAAGTATATATAATAAATCCTTGCTTTCGATGAAATGAACAAATTACGCAGAAAAGAACAAAAAGTACATGAATCACGTAACCGTTTATTTAACAGGCAGTGCAACTTAAATAATGTATAAATATGATACTTTCCGTGAATAATATGATATTAATGTAAGCGTGATATATCGACATTGAAATAATGCTCTGATAAATTTAAATGCCTGTACAACAAATTAAGTTGACGTTTATTGAGCAAAGAATATTGCTAACTGACAATGGGTGTGGCAAATAGTTTTAAAACGTCGATCGTTTTCTGTCAAATCGCGAAATACTTTCGACAAGTAATTAAATATTAAAAAAAGAAAGAAAATCAGCACTAAATAGTGACTTCTTTTACATAAAAAAACAAACTAATATGACTAGTTATGGTAGTGCTGCAATTATGGCAATGTCACTATAAATAAGAAAACGTGACTTACCAGAGGACCAGGATTGCAGTACCCCGACTAAATTAAACTAAGGTTATGTGGTGAGGATTAAATTTCAATATAATCTAGTTTCTTACCTTTAACGCATTGAATGACAGGTATGATCTAAATTTAAACAAAACGATCTACTTATCTTGAATGAGAATGTTGTCCAGCTAATAAATTTGTCTTCCACAATTTCCAGTCGTCAAAATAATCCACATGTCATTGACTCGAGCGAACTGCAGAATAGTCTGTATTTCGTATGTGTGCCGCAATATGGCTGCAGATATCGTTCATGTTTTTAAGGAATGCAGATACGTGTTAGTTTCCTCGAACAAGTATGTGATGCTGTCTTCGTTATACATCGAAGAGACCTTGACGTGTTGGCTTTGTGACAGCGGCTGTTTTTACTTGTTTGTTCGCACCGGAATACGTAAGTTCGGTAAGATGCTAAGAAGCTGTCTATAGGCAGCTAATGCCTTTACGATGAGCCTATCGGGTTTATTTGCGGGGAACACAGCACAGCAGTGAGTTCTCGCTTTGTACTCCATTTGAGCCGCAGGCTCACATCCTCATGGTCAGCCTGACTTTGGACTACTGGTGTCACGAACATTTGAAGCATATTCGAATTAAACAATATATTTGCATTTCTTATGTATCAAAACTAGAATTCCTATCCTTCAAAACATACTCTCAGTTTTCCAACGGATTACGATGCACGTTGACTAACAAATCCTTCAATTTTGCCGATCTTTGATCGACAAGATCGCCAAATCGGTAATATTGCTGCTATGTGTAAGCGCACTGGTGGGCGAAATTATACTACCGAATGACAAATGTCGTCGTAGTTTATCTCTGCTTATGTCTTCGATCATTTTGCCAATATACGCGACATTGAAGTCGATCTTATTCAAGGCGCTGAATAATGCTTGCAAAAGTAAAAGCATGATTTATGTTCTTTAATGTTTCACCACAGTTTTAACACAAATACAAAATAAGCAAACCAAGTTGAAACAGTAAAATAAGGCACAATACAAAAAATAAATATCCAATATAAAGCGCAAAATTAAATCCTGAACAGAATTCATATACATATTGTTTTCCAGGTGATACTGTTCGCATATTAGTTCTAATTCCTTATCGGCGTTATTTGATATTTCTTACTGTTCAGACGTCAATTCAAAACTTATTTGCTCGAATTAGAAGGGATTCAATGTTGATGTGGTACCTACGTAATGTAATAATTCATTTGTTTGGACGAAATGAATGACGTCGGTAAAAAGAGAACCAGGGTTACAGGTTAATTAGCAGCCTTGTATTTGTTTAAGTTATGCTGAAACTCCGGAGATAGTTGTTCCTATGTCAACTTTGTTTGTATTAGTGATAATTGCATTTTTAACTATATATCTTTTATTTCTATGTTGTGCAACTAATTGTGTTGGCTGAGTCTTAGAGGACAGCTTGCGTATTTCTCTTGCTGGCAATTCAATCTGTCTTAACGAACGGCTAGAGCCGCAGAATATATGCGTTACTGCATTTCTGAGTGGACACAAGTTTTCAGGATCTCGATATTTTGGCACTTTAAACCGTATCTTCACTATCTAGGAGACATTTATATGAAGATGAATTCGCGTAACTTAGGCGACAAAATGTGTTCTGTTAAGTTACTCTGTTAACATTTCCTCTTTGGCTTTAGCTCTTTTGAAACCCGACAGAATGAATCATCAAGCTTCTAGTGTCATGCTTACCAGGTTTGTCCATTAACTGGAATGTTAAGGTTGAACTTTATACCTGTGACATAATTGAACTTGTATTAGTGACTGTAAATCATGTGGCCCATTCTTCGTGCACTTGATCATCAAATGTGTTGAATTAATATCTCGTTACTTCGGTGGTTCTGGCGTATATTAATAAAACTTTGTTCACTTAAAGTATGCGAGCTTTAGATGAACGATAGTCGTATTGAATTGCTGATTAGATTTAAACCGATTGGTTATATCTCACGCGTGCCCACTTGAACTAAGTAACTATTAGTACCACCAACGCAATTGAAGATATTTTAATTTTATAGTATCCTTTTTGGATAGAACCGTGGTATTCTAAACAAATGTGCTTCCAAACTATGATTTAGTCTATGTAAAACTGCTAGAAATAAGAGCCGCATATAAAATGTTGTTTTTTCTATGTCGCGTACTGTGGATGACTAAAGAATGCCGAAGCACGTCAGTTCTTGTGACTGGCGATAGATCGGCTGTTGGTCGCGTCGTTAGGTACAATGGGATTGATTTTGCTCTTTAGTTCGCAAATTTGATTTAATAATTTGTTTTGTTATTTGTTGGGTGAAAAAACGCTTTAAAACGTTTTGCTTGATTAAGCTAATAATTTTATTATATTCAAGGTTGCGATCTTTAAATAAGCACCTGACCTATTAATTACTTACATATGTCAGAATAAACTAAGCATTGTATAGTGTAGAAAAAGCAATTCATCCAGTAGATCGGTTTCGTACTTATTAGGAGCTCACCATGTACTAGCCAGAATTTGCCGTGGACAGGTCTCGAACCTGGGCACGTCTGATTCGGAATCTGGTGCTCTAACCACTGAGCCGCCCTGCCGCATACTACACTACACACACTTTTCAGTCATATACTAACTAATGTAATTTAGTTAGTGATTTTAGTTTAGGTAGAGCTCATATGGCATCCATTTAAACCCAAAGATCCAACTAATCATCCCCAATCTGTCATTACTAATCAGACATCACACTCCATGGGGAAGTGGCATTGAAGTGAACATTTATATAATTAAACGAACAATTGTTCCGCGGGCGATGATAAAAATTATTAGGAATCTGGTGCCCTAACGACTGAGCCAGGGTGACTGAAAACTGTGTGTAGTGTAGTGAGCGGCAGGGTGGCTCAGTGGTTAAAGAACCAGATTCCGAAACAGACGTGCCCTGGTTCGGGCCCTGTTCACGGCAAATTCTGGCCAGTACATGGTGAGCTCCTAATAAGAACGAAACCGGTCTACTGGATGAATTGCTTTTTCCACACTATACAATGCTTAGTTTATACTGACATATATATGTAATTAATGAGTCAGGTGCTTATATCAAGACCCCAACCTTGATTATAATAATTGTTATCACCGCTCGTTCAACGATTGTTCGTTCAAGCCATTAATTTGACATATAAACATGGTATTAGCCAAGTGTAAATGGGAAAATCTTAAAATTTTCTTAATTTTATTCTATGGCATACAGTTCCAGGTCCACCTACTGATTTCTGAAGGCGTTTTAAATTTTTTTGTTTAGTTGATTAATTGCACTCTAAACGAACGTTTTTATGATTGCGTTCTATGAGCGATGGCGGTTTTACTGCAGTTTTTCATTAAACCAATTTTTGTAATTAACACTGACAAATGGGAGAGTTTTCATTGTGCTTCCATCAACTGTTTTACGAATTGTTGAATGAAACTTAATGTGTCACGATTCTCTGGAAATATGTTTGACGTTTGTCCTTTATCAAATAAGTCATTATGTAGTTTCTTATCCTCTCTGGCGACAGCGTTCACAACGTGGTGATTAACAGCACTCTTGAAAACTCCAAGCTCGTTTGGATGAAGAATACTGATACGAGGTTCCAACGCTGAGATCTGGTTACCTACATTTTCAGGTATTAGGTTTTGAGCTTAATCGTTCTAACGTATTCTTAGCTGAATGTGCCGAAGCTAAACAGCGTAGTTCTAAAATCTTCGAAGTAATTGGCCATTTTGGATATTCCACAAATAAAATATTTTCCTGTCAACGGCATCGTCATATTTGCATTTAAGCGAAAAGTAATGATTGATCTGTCGACATGGCAATAGCGTTCCACGTCTCGTAATGTCATTTGTAATTTCTAGTTCACCCATTTTTATGCATTTGTAATTTTAATGTGTGAATCAAATAATTAATAAAATTGGCGGCTATCTTTATCTACTAAACGTTTTAACATATTTATTATTTGATGGACTGATTCGCTCATTCATATCAGCACAGTATTCTCATCCAAACTCAATTCATTTCGTTCTTTAATCATGAGTATTTGCGTATTAACGGAAATTGGACAAATAGAAAGGATAACGCGCAAGCTTCGTGTGAACGTAAAATTGACGATGTTCTTTATTCGAGTCAAGTTTGTGGGCTCGAAATAAGCATCAACACAAGTTTTTACCAATTTTACATTTAATGCTGCCTTTCTATCTTAGCCACCGTTAAACTGGTTATAAATGGATTGTGCGTTAATTTAATGTAAAAACACTAGACTTAATTATTCCTAAAGTTGTCTCTGTGGTGTATGCATAGGGTTGAAACGAAATGGATCAACTTTACAATTGTTGTAGTTATCATGTGACTCATTTTGAAGAGAGCAATTATCCAATGTTGGTGATTGCAAATACTCAACAAAATAGGAAGACACATTAGTCTAGATCCATATAAGTTAAATTAATTTTTTATATCCCACAGAGTCAACCTTTTAATAGGGCTTTGTTTCTTTCATTAGGCAAAGCGTGATACCTAATGATGTCTAGCTGACAAAATATGCGAAGTTTTTCTCACGCTTGAAGAACATTATTGTCTTTCGGACGATTTAAAAATAATATGGAGATAAAACGCTTGTGCAATGCTAGCCTATTTCTGCTTTTGTAAACAAATAATTCTGAAGGAAAACGATAAATATCAAATTCTTGTTGAATAATAGTGCGGGTTCTGAGTTTTCATCGAGCCACGCGCATCGATTTTTTCAACCAGGGTTTGTTATTGATGAGACTATGAAATGTCAAAATACTATGTATTTTGACTATCGGTAATTAACACAATCTTATTTTTATGGACTTAAAAATCACGGTATATCCATCACATGTTAGAGCAGGATTTATTGATATGCTGGTAATTTTAGTACACTCGGTATTGGATATACGTGAACGAGGTGTCGATCCCCGTGGCCTGTTAATACTGCAAATATTCACGGTCTATGACTTCCATTGTCAGAATAGTAAGGATCTTTACGGTCGTTTTGTATGAATGTAAAGTACGGACATACGCCATGAATTTGGATTAGGTTCTTATAAGCGCTGCCGAAACGACGAGCTAGGTGTCACCGGATGTTGTATCCTAAACTTTTGTTGTTTCTTGCCAGTTGGGGCTACCCAGTTATATCATTTGAAGCCACAAATAATTGATTATAATTTAGTTCTAGTTTTACTCTATTTTGATAAAGAACCCAAAATTGCAACGAAGTTATGACGGAAGCGCGTGTGGCATATTTACAAAACAAAATTATATATCTTTATTTGAATTTGCACATGTTTTACTCTTTATGTTGTTTCTTTTTTATTGTTTTTTCTCGTTCAGTACCCTCATATTCGACTTCGATTTATTGCAGAGGCCTTCATTTAAAGTGCTCCAAGATGAAGCTAACATACCTATTAATAATTTTGGATTTATGAAAATGTATTTATCGCGGAATGCTGGTCGTTCAGTTCGTCCCGGTGGAATAGGCACGCCGTTGTCATATGATTTGATGATGTATTTTAAAAATAATGCGATGACCTTCCTGCTAATATTCATTATTTTCTTTTGTTGTAGTCTTCTCTACAAAGTTCGAGCCCACCAAATTGTAGCAAACTTTGCGATATCCAAATTGAAATGCCAAGATCGAAATCGTCCAATTTACAAGCGGAGTCAAATGTACTTCAAAGTATAAGCCTGAACATTTTGTTATACGTTTCAAATTGATTTTAGTATAATGAATACACACTGTTTCAGATCTTTAAACTTAAATTGTCCATCTTTATCAATTTATGTAAATGTCCTATATAGCTCTTGTACAATCTTAATTCTGAAACTCTTTATATATATATATATATATATATATTATATATATATATGTATATATGCATATTTGCATATATGTACAGCTTACTCTAAAAAGCACTTTCTCCCCAAGACAATCACTTATATTTTAGTACTTCGCTTGAGATACTTTTTATACAAATTATATCCAACAACCTAAGCTTAATTTTTGCTTTTTATGGTTTTCATCCGTACTGTTAATAGGATGTGTTCTTTTCCTAAGTTTAGCAATTGATCAACAGGTGGTGACTTAACAGTGGAACATTTATACACACATAGAGATGAGTCATCTAACCTGGAGCGCTCTATGAGGAACTGTTCCAAATCACGGAATAAATCAAGCTACATACCTGATTCTTTACGGACCAGCGAGGGAAACTGAAATTTCACTGTGAATAAGAAAATACAATTCCTGATCTACTAACAGAACACTAATTTCCTTTATCGTGTTTATTCCAATTTTTATGGATCTCGAACAATGGTAATTGCTGTCCACAAAAACAAATTTGGTATCGTTTAATTTTGCATAAAAAAGATGACTGCATCATCTTAGTACCTAACACTAAACATTATACTGTTTTCAGTAATTTAGTTTAGGGTTTATGATCGTCTAGTTTTGAACTTATGCTTTCTGGATGACAAATAAATTTGGTAACAAATTTAAGTTTCTATTGGCTAGCCACGTTGTTTCTTAAGTCGATAATTTTGAATATTTAGTTAGGAAAAAAATAACGTAAATAATAATCCATTGAGTTTATACTACTGCTATTACTAGTATTACTATCACTACTAATATTTCTAATAATACTACTCGTACTACTATTAATACTGCCTCTGCTACTACTATTACCAAACGGCATTGCGTCAGTGTGCCTGACGGATGTGCTATTTCCGCAAATCCATGGAATTCGTAATTCTACATGTTCTGTAAATGGACAACAGGCCGCCAATTCTTATTGCGAATTCGAACTGTTAGTCTGACCTCACCTTATGGAGCTGCCTGCTTTGAGATTTTCTGACGGCATTATAGTGTCACTTATACTAAGGTTTTTATAATATTATTGACCGCAGATAAGTCAAATATGTGATCGAAAAGAATTTTTATTCTTTTAATCAGAACTTTTACAATATTAATATTCCTAACACTACTGGCATTCCTCCCTTGTTTAAATGCTGTCTGTTTATTGATTAAATTGTGTATTTTGTCATTCATAGGTTAATACAATAGTCTCGTGTTCGCTTGAGTTAAACGAGCTATATAATGTTTATAACCTGTTTTTCTTAAACCGGGTGGTCGTTTTAGGTGCTGTAAGGTTGTGGTAAGTATTTGCACTATACGACAAGAATGAAGCTGCTAAAACCTTATGGATTTTTCTGTTTTCACACAATATTTCAACAAGGGCTAAATTGCATTTTCTCGCTTACATACATGCAGTAAAGTAAAATTAATGCAAGCCCACTGGAAATGAGAGTCTTTAAATCTTGCTTTTATTGTATATGTGTTGTGGTGTGATCTTCACTAGTCAGCTTTCCGTCATGCTCTGTTGGGAATCATGGAAGTTAAAAACGCGTCAGTACGTGTGACTGACTGTAATTTTGCTGTTGCGCGACTGGTTAGAAATATTACGATTTTTGTTTATTTCTAGCTCACAAACTTGATTTTAATATTTGGTATCACCACCAGCGTTATCAATAATTATTTATTTTGATATACAATATGTTTAGAAAACACAATTGAAAAGTCGAGATTAAGTTTGTTATCGTTAATAAGCTTACATATTTTGCGAAAACAAGGAAAAATACTTTTTTCTGCTATAAATTATATGTGATGCATCCTGATTGATTGAGTGAGAATTAATTTAAATTTATTTGAGTTAGTGGTATGTTGACGTGTAAGTGTGTTTCGGTGTGTTCACGTCGTAGTAGCTTGGAGGGGTTACTATATAACCAGCTAATGCTTTAAATAGAATTTATCTTTTTTTGATAAATGGTGTTTTGACCAGGCTTTCACTTTTTGTCTATTACATATACGGATAATTTTTCTCGGATTGTCGTCTTTCATCTCATATAGTTCATAGGTTGTGTTGTCGTTCTGACAACAACAGAGTGTGTAAGTTTTGGTATTACGCGCTATTTTAGCTTTTTAGTTCAGACCGTTGTAAAGTCTTAGAAGGTTGTAGTTTGCGTTGATACTTTGACTACTGACTGTTACCTGTTTGTATGAATGTTGGATGATGTTGGACTAACGGATGATGGGGTTTTGCTGGATTCTGAAATATTTCCTGCCCTTTGTTGTAATTCGTGGCCATTTAAATATAGCATCATGATGGTGGAACTTTTGTTTATCCAGGTTGGTTCCTTGTTGTTTGATATATACAGCTTCGTAAATGCATAACAGTTTTACATATAACTATTTGTAAATTGCCTATATAAATATATATATATATATATATATATATATATATATATAAACTATGGAACTATGTAAGAGAAATCGTCAGCCCAGTATTCATAGCATGAAATTTGTTCCAATCTAATTGGATGCAGTCACCATCCCCTTGCATATGAAGCCCCGAGTTCAGTTAAACTACTTAATAAAAGTTAATTTTAAATAGGTAGCGATGAGATGAGGTAAAACGTGACAGACTCGAAGAGCAAGTTCCAGCTATTAGAAGCTGCATTGCACATGTTCTAACTAATGTTACATTACTGACTTGAGCATGAGTGTCATAAAACTAATTATTAACCACGAATCATCGCACTGATCAATATTTTTATAGCATCCAACGAAACCCGACTATCAAACATTCAAACAAGCGTCAAGGAAGTAAAGTTGAAGTAACTATACAAAAAGCATCCTTATTAACGTCCAAACCTGCACGACTAGTAGAGAAATTATCGCTACAATCTTTACGTAGTAACCAGGGCGATACAGCTAACTCTTGAGAAATGTGGCATTGCAGACAACATACAGAGAACAATAATTGACATTCAATAGCCAAATTGCGAACCTGTTGAAAACCCGATTGATCAATAAAGTGGTCGTCATGCCTTAACTATTAATTGTTTTTTATGTTGAGAAACCACCCTGTTAGTCCCCATACACACGCTCACGCATCCGCAATTCAGCACAACATTCACCACAATCTACTCGTAATACTGCGTCTATCAATTATAACTGAAGTTCAAAATCAAGCTAGTTCTTACAAGTTCAATAAAATAGATAGCTGAAAATGTATATTCGTAGTTGCCTATTTATGAAATAAATTTTACTATTCATCTACAATCAAATAACTAGCAATAATCTAATATGTTTTCCTTGAAATTAGGTATTTAAAGTACTCAAGTGCATTGGAAACTTATACGTATAGTGGTTTCCCAAGAAATTTATTCAGACACATGAAATATTTATTTTCGGTTTGATCCTCAATTATCGACAATTGAACATCCATATTCAATCTCAAATCAAACAAAAAATTGATACCGGGAGAGTGTGCCAGTCGAAAACGAATAATCATTTGTGTGCATCACCTCAATCAAGCTTAACGCCCGAACATGCTTTGTCTGTATGCATAGATCAGGTTGTTGAATTGGGTAATATTTAATTTTGCAATGATGTGTTGCGCAATTGCAAACGTGCATTCTTGATTTGTTTTGCTACAGGTGTTTAAAATGCAATGTTCCTTAAACTCTGGCTATCAACCATCTAATTGATCAGCCTACGCAAGCTGCTCGATAACTGACGCATGCATGTTGAGAAAGAAGGTTTCAGATCGATATTAACGGCTGTTTGCTCTAATTACTAGTAGAGGCAAATTTGTTATCCTAAATTAAACCCGTATTTTTGTTGAATTAAATGTGCGTCTTAATGCCGCTTCTAATTTATTCTGTGCTGCGTGGGAAGCAGAATCCCCCTTAAATCCGATGTTCAGGTAAATTGCTTTTATCATAGTTCAAAATACTTCTGTTTTGATTTCACATTTTAATAGATATCTTTTGAATTTTCGCAGTGCGAGCTTAAAATGTTGAATCTTCGCGATTTGCGTTCGTGTTTTGTCGCATTTTACTAGCAGTTTCACAAAGATCCTATTGATTCCCGTTTCCAAGTATGTTTGTCTTCTTATCGGCGGGGTGCAATGCTCATAATTTTAATAATTGATTCAATGAATTGTCTAGGATAGCCACTCTTGTGAAACAGCCGCAATCTGGTTATAATTAATATCGAAAACGCATGAAACTAATATAATGCAAATGCTATGAAGACCACGGTATTTTGTGGTAAATTTTTCATTTTAATTTACTATTAGCATCTATTTTTAGAAGTGCATTCAGGAATGGCAGACAATCCTATTTCCCATGCTCTAACGTGAAATTTTTGTTGTCCTAAACTTAATTATAATTGTAAACTGTGTTTGTAACTGCGACGTGTTTTTAGTAACGGGAAACACATATATATTACGATTGATTACTTATGATTCTGTTTAGTGATGTTTTCTCAATATAGCTTAGCAAAATCTCCGCTAGCACGAAAGACAAGATACTTCACATTGCCACATCATCAACCTGTGTATGTATACTCCCATTGAGACGAGGCTGCATATATTTCTTACATAACATATAAGTTTGCATAGAGTATGACCTGGAATGGCAATATTTTTTGTCATTCACTTACATTATAATATAATGTCAATAGTTTCTTCAGTTTTACATTTAGAAAGAAAGTTGCCCTATCAAACGGCATAATGTTATTTTTAGCACATCTTTAATTCAATTAACAACATTAAACGAGTCGCCAACAGTATAAATACCTAATTTTGTAAGCAACAGTTCAAGTTTTTGGACAATTAATTTTGCCAGTGCATGGAATATAGAATTGACCATTGCTAATATTAGCCTAATAGGACAGCCATTTTTTTTGTTTCGGTAGTCCACACATTGTTGGTAAAGATGATACAACTGGTTTGAGCTTCTATACAACCGTCTTATGAATGAAACCGGTATCGGGTAAAATCATAGTTTTTTTACCTTTCGCGCAACTTTTCTATTTCATTTTATGTACTCTCAAGACGGCACATTTTCTGTTCTCACTCAAAACATTATCCATTTTTGTATATGGTCTGATTTGTCCATTAAAACAATGCGTATGCCATTATCTAGTGGGAAACATACAAACATAGAATTCGTGTAAGATTTTTATATGTGAACTGGGGGTGATGCACACAAATAGTTGGTCTTTCTATTTCACCCATTTTCATCGATTTTATTTTCTACTTGTCTATCCTTTCAATACACACACACATATATATATATATATATATATATATATATATATATATATTCGTCTGTGGATAATGGAGATAAACAAGATTGAAACAGGTTTTTATGCGATAATATTTTATCTTTTGTACATCAGGTGATACTATAAAGTATATTGAGGCACTCATTCTTCTCTCTCTGTATATATATATATATATATATATATATATATATTAATTATTGACATGGGCGATTCTGACAACTGCTGATGTGTGCCGAATAAAGATGAAATCGGAATATTATGCAATTATTAATTTATACCGTCAATTTTTATGATCAAATCCTGTCTTTATAAGTTAATTAAATAAAAATTCTACTGATAGTAGGGTATTTGTTTTGAAATGCCAGATCGGAGATGGTTTGCTTGAACCTTTGGCCGAAAGCAACAATATGCTCCACCTGTAGTAAACACTGACGAAAAATAAATGTTATATTACCGAAAAGATGATGCAGTGATCGGTTTCGGTGACATTGAGAATGAATTTAAATAATAAACTTAATCTTCCTTCGCTCAACATCTGGCCGCGACAATTCTTGCCGCTATCCGTGTGCTCAATGTAGAAAAGAACATTTTTAACTAATTTCATTTTAAATATCATGAAATAATTTTTTTTCCAAAACCTTAAATGGGATTAAATTCTGCTTTTATACGTTAGTTCCATATATATTTTGATATTCATATTTAAAATAGTGCTTAACAGTTACTTTATATTTCTTTTTTATTTTGAAATAAGTAACTATGCTCGAGATCTTCAGCTGAGTTGTTCACCGTTT
Organism: Eudiplozoon nipponicum; assembly: GCA_029291075.1. Lineage (NCBI taxonomy): Eukaryota > Metazoa > Platyhelminthes > Monogenea > Mazocraeidea > Diplozoidae > Eudiplozoon > Eudiplozoon nipponicum. The sequence continues at coordinate 24,026 of JAQBSW010005527.1, forward strand.
TCCCTACATCATAAGTTGATATGTTTTTTAAGTAATGATTAAATTTTGGAGGAAATTTTGTGCGTGGTTTCAGTCTTTTAGTCTGGAAATGCAGTGCCGGTATATCTTTACTTTTAGGCTCGGTTCTACCTCTTTTAATAATTTTGTTTTCCTGTTTACATTTTATTACATCATTATTTCGCTTTTGTGCGTCTACATGTTATACTACAATGACGAAATCTGGTTTTTATAGTTTCGCAGAACTAATTTGAGAAAGAAGATTTGATGTTTTTGTTGATACAGTTAAAAATGCTGACAGTTAACTTTAGTGGGAATGTTCCTAGAATTTGCAATAGTCCGTTCTTCAAGATATAGTTGTAAAAAATCAGTTGATGTCTTTCTAAATTTCGATTCGCCCACTGATTTTCTACAATGTAAAATAGAATTTTTGGAAGTTCTTCAATTATTTCAATCTTTCACACCTATAATTATCTTTTATGCGTAACAGTTTAATCTATGTAGTTTAGGCACCAGCCAAGTCTATGTATTTCGCAAAACGTGGCTTATTTCAAAACCTCACCGATGTGTTGCTAGATTTAAAGCCGAAAATGAAGATAAGTAAAGGTTGTTTAAGGTTCATTTGGTCGGCATATGTCACGAATATGAGAATTTGCCTAATCTTGACAGCGTTCTATTAAGTATATCATACACTTAATCTCTTTGTGTGTTGTCAACTTGAAGGACGTCTTGAAGCTTGTATGATTTACTTAATAAGATGCAATGGACCAAATGAGCAACTGAGAACAAGTAGTGATGCTACATTTACATCGCTGTCGACATGATATTAGCTACTTTTGAACTAAAAAATCAGCATATCCTGTGTGGTTTTTGATTGTATCCGAGGTTTATAATTCATCGATTTAAAATTTGTGAAACCGAAGTCACATGGCTGATCTGCTAAATAAATTTAATTTTTGACATCCTTATGCACACAGTTTACTGTTTAATCTAAAGTTAATAATAAATTCTCCAATTTAGATGCATCTCTGATACGAATGGGCACTGAGTTCCTTGCTAGAAGAACGACTCTCCTCTACTTTATAAAAAGTTATATGCCATATTGTTGAAAAGGTTATAGCGAACATATTATTGTTACATTCAACGTTAGTAAAAAAATACTTTTAAGGTAATATAAAGACGAGAGTGCAATGCAGTGAATTTGGCAATAATATATGCTTCAATACGGTCAGCGTAAACTGCACATGAATTGCTGTCGACTACGCGTAATAATCAATTAGCAATATCAAGTGCCAAGAATCAGATCACTGCGTAGTCGATTCGAAACTGTCCATACAAATGGACTTGCGTCTGTGGCGTATGTTCTCTCCGACGAATTAACGAACATGTATTATTGTGCGTGAAATGCGGTGGTAACTTTGATGCAAAATCGGTTATTGCACAGCATATTATTTGCGCGTCAACATGGCTCTATTAGTACAAATAATTTTTCAATAATTAACAGTACGAAATTATTCTCTTTTGCCTAATCTTGTGCATATCTACATACATATGCATAATGCTTGTTCTGGTTGTCAGAAAGATTGCGTACGAACAGTGGACCTATCTTTGTGTTTTCTTGCGAAGCTCATCATTTATCTGTAATTTGCTCAGTTTTATTGCATTTTGATCATTTTTGTATTGTAATTTATCTAGCAAATGTGTTTTTACATCTGTAAATAGAGTGATATATTTTATTTTTAGAGTCATCTTATATGGAAGTATAATTAGCAGTAAGATAGGTTATACGCTGATCAAATGCATAGTTTCAATTTTCCTTTTGTTTTGGTTTTATAAATCTAGTCACAAGGTGGGTTTTGCCAAACAATGTATTTATTTAGACATAGTATTCCGCGCTCAAAGAAGCCTCAATGCCTACTATTATCTTCCAAAAGATTTGCTTAGCGCAAAAGACATTTCTATGGTTCTACATTTGTCAATAAAATATTTGCTTTACTTTGTTCTAGTATTTTCTAGAATGCTCGTCATGAAATGACTGACAGTGCAACTGCAAACGTTTGCTTCAATTTCACCGAAAAAATATATAATTTAACATTTTGGAAAACTAATAGGTTACTGCAATGTTTTAGCATGTAGTAATTTAATTGACGTGCTCATCCACATTGGCTTGTTTCTGCTTTTTCCTTTGCTTTTCGTCAACGTCGTGAATTTTCCTATTTCAAATGATATATACTTGGTTTGCTCTAAATATGGGACCCGAGAAGGCTGCCTCTGATCAAAATAATTCTTGTTTTCCTCGTTATCTGTTTGTGATACCGATCTGCAGATAACCACGTTTACTTTAGCCTGGTAGTATAAATCACATTCTCCCCATAATAAGTTAGATTTATTTGTTGTCCTGCATTGCAAACGTTTTCTTCCACTGAGATTTTACTTCTAGTAACGCTATATCGTGTGTATTACATCTATTCCTGGACTGGGAGAGCAAGGTAACTAACGCATTTCAGTAAATTCATCTATCTGCAAATATTATTAGGTGTTGCGAACCTATTAGCAAATTAGTTTAATTTAAACCAGAAGGATAAACCAAAGACAGCTTCAACGGTAAGTATAATCTCATGCACATTCGTTTCGTGCTTACTGGCGACTCATCAGTAGGAGCCGGTATTACGCCTTTTAACCACTATATATTTAAGTGATGAATTTGAGATAATAGGACGGCACATTCCTCACCAAAATATATAAAGGGCGTAATACCGGCTCATACTGATGAGTCGCCAGTTAGCACGAAACGAATTTGCATGAGATTATACTTTCCGTTCATGCTGTCTTTGGTTTATCCTTCTGGCCACAACTGAACTAATTTGTTAATAGGTTCGCAACACCTAATACATACCTGCATATATATTAGTTCTCCGCAACAAACAATATATATAATTTATCTGTCTGTCAGTCTTTCTATTCATGTTTGTGTACCTTAAAAAAAGCTGCTTTGTTGTGATGATGCATAAGGTGAGCCGTCGCTTTCATTTGGAAAATTTCTGCAAGCAACAATCATACTGTTTTTTTGGACATGTGTGATATATATATATATATATAGGAATGATTTTTGTTTCAGTTGTTGAGTATAATCATTTCTGACTCATGTTTTTCGTTTCGCAGAATTTGTTTTGGACTTTGTGTATGCGCATTTTCCTTTTTGGTGACCTAAACGGGTAAACTGTCTAATGCACAATATTCCTTCATGTAGAACTGCACCATATGAAAATTAACTCAACCATTATTGTATCCATTCAGTTTTATCTACTTATGTTCGCATGGAAATTGTTACAAGTTTTGCTTTCATAAGAGGTAACTTTGAGAAACAAGATTTTTTATGTTTGTGTACAATTTTTGAAATCCTTGTTGTTTTTCTATGTTATTATTGCCATTATGTTGCCTACTTAGCGTACTTTTGATGTTATTATACATGTGCTGTCAGCATATTTGGTCAGAAAACGAGTTACTCCTTCCCAGAGAAATGTATTATGATACACGTTTTGGGCATTAATCGTAAACAGTGATTCTTTTTTCCAAAACACACCGTTTATTTTGTTTTTATTTCTAATCAGAACAATGTTTGATTTATTTCTGTTTACATATTAAGATTTCAGAAATTTTTGTTTTTCTTACATTACGGTTATTTACCAATCTTTCATGTTACCTTGCCACTCAGAGCACTTTTCCGTCGGAACTCCGTTTAGAGAGTAATTTTCTTAATTTAGTGACGTTATTAATTATATATTTTTCATGCTGTAGCATTTGCGGTTTTCCATTTGCCGCGATTACAGTTATCCATGACAATTGTTTTCTGTCAAATATGTTTGAATTCTTTTTCTGTACATATTCCCTCATTCACACACGTACAAATTGTTATTGCTCTGTACATACCAAGAATATGTGACAAAATATACAAAAGTTTGTCAATTTCCGTAGTCACGCCGAAGTTATTATTCATATTTACTGTTCTAATTAAGTGAACGACAAGTAAATGTCTTTTTTCACGTTCTTTGTGTTAATGTAACATTACTTGATATTAATTAAATTTTTGATAATATTTGCATGTGCAAAATTATTTCCTATATACTGACAATGTCCCATTGGTTAGTAAAAGTCGATTAAGCCTTTTCTATCAATAATATAACTGAAAACAATGCACATAAATTCTGATGCAATTCTCTTCTAGCCTTGATTCTGGCATGCCAAATTTTGCTCCGTCTTTTCATTAGGCCATGTACTTGTATAAAGAATTTAACGTTAAGGCTCCCCACAAAGTTGGCCTCGAAATAATATAGGCCAATAACTCTTTCTTAATAAATCTTCTTCGTTATATCGTTGGATTCCTGCAGGTTTTCGGCTATCGAAGTGGTTTTCGGTTAATGAGGGTAATTTAAGGTGTGATAAAGTATCCTATATGCCGACATATGGTGCCAGCCATTAAATTGCTTACCTACATCATATGCGGCTTCAGCTGTTCACTGAAATTTTCTTTGTAGTGTGATAGTCAGGATGTCCAAATTGCTTCCGCGTATATTGCCCTAGCCAAAAGAATTGATGTGTTCACAGTAATGATACTATTTCTATTACTCTGGTTTTTATCTGAATCACATATTTATTTCGCCAGTCATGTTGGTGTAGCTGTTTCCAATTGAAATGTTATTTTCCGTTCAATTAATTGTTGATAACACCGGAACTTGTTGGTCTGTTAATATTTAGATCATATCCTGCTGGTTATTTTCTTCAAAATCGCGCACCTTATAGTCATAACACTAATAAATACTGACACGGATTGTAAATGAGACATTACTTATAAATTTATTGATTCTCAGATTATTTTCTACCATCGTAAACTGCAGTTGCTCAATTATTAGTCTGTATGTGTGTAATTGCGCGAAATTATTAGTATACCGATAATATCTATTCTATGCGTGCATGATAGATCATCTTCCCTACAACAGCATTTATTTACTGCTGTTTCGCTGCCACAATCATAAGGAAAATTAAACACTTTTAATATTAAACATAATGTTAGTATTTTTTAAATGAATAATTTAAAAAAAACAATATTAAAGAAGAATTATTTATGAATGGAGGAATCGAGTTCAGATTGCACAACCGACTAGGCAATCATAGTGTTGGTACCCTTTACAGGCTCGGTAACTATTACATATAATGAGTTGGATTTGAAGTCACATTATTGAAGACTTTATAGGAAGTTAACTTACTACTCCTGGTATAAACGTTAGTATAGGAGATTTTATTGAAAATTTTCCCACATTCCCTGACCAATTATATAGTGGGTATTGATAGTAATACCTTTCGTTCATGCTGACTTCAGTTTCGCCTTCGTATTTCTTTTTGAAAGACGGCTGCTCGAGTTTTCTTATATCTATTTAAGGTTCATTCTTTTTTAGCTTTCCGATAAAGTGATTGCAATCGTACGACGGATTAGTGTATGGTCCGATTCGATATGTTCGAGAACGAAAATCAGCCCTGAATTCAGCTACGCCATCTATAACTAATTGCTACATGGTCTATTGAAAATCACAACTGTTTGGGGGCTGGATGATGCGTTGTGGCACAATGCTTTGCAGGACATCTGAACATTGCCACTCAAAAGTAATCTATGCTTTGCACAGCTATTCAATGGTCGTTCACCATTACTGCTTCGTTTTGAATTTAAATGTTATCTGCTATTTAGGCGAATTTTGCGTCACTAAAGCATTTATGTCACACAGAACCAAGACAATATCTGAATCTTACTGTACGCAGAAGAGAATTTATGTCGGAGTGGAAGGTGTCTTTTCTGTCGTCTATGTTGCATGTAGTGGGAGCATAAGCAGATACAACGTAAAGGTAACTTTGATTAGGTTTTCTATGGTATTGATTTTGGTAGACGTATGTAAGCGTGCCGAAAAATGTGAGCTGTTTATTGGCATCCATGCTGTTAAACGAGGTTCAGCTTGTTAGCTAAGGACGATGCCTACTCCACAATGACCTATTTGAGGAAATTCCGTGGTACCAGAGATTTGAAGCTAAGAACGTGTAGATAAGAATGCTGCAATCGTATCTGCAATACTCTTTTGGTCATAGATTATAGATCCGGATAAGCAACTTATATCGATTTATAATTTATCATACGTGTGTGCTTTAACCGACGTTACCTTTTCATTGCATGTGCATATGCTCCCATCGATTGCAGCACAGACGATGGCAAGGACGCTTTCTACCCCGTCCTAATCTCTTTACTAAGTATAGCCAGAAGGTCAGATATTGTCTTGGTCATGGTTGACATGAACGCTCAGGTTGGGCTCTTAAGAGACGCAGAATTTTATTTAGTTTGAAGATACATTTTATTCCTGATGCGAAACGATAATTGCGACCAATCGATAGATAGCTGCGCAGAATGTAGATTATACTTAAATAGCACGAATAGTAGAAGGCGTTGCGGCACAAGGCTTCCTTCAGGCCCCAGAAAATGGTGGACTCAAATAGATCATGTTGCAGCCATAAAGCTGTTCGATTTTGAAAACTTATATCGACTCGGACCATGCACTTATCCATTGTAGATTTGCACTCAAGTTTTCCGGAAAAGTAAGTAAGAATAAATGTCAGATAGATGTAAACAAACAATTTTTTCCGATAAAATGTTCTAAATTCAAGGCTAACTGGTTTTGATGGCGAAAATTCTAATCTATTATGGTGAAGATAAGTTCCACTATGCACAATGCAGGTACTAAGTTATATGGGATTGTAGGCTGCCAAACATCCAATAACCGATAAAATACGTTTTCTAGATAGGCGACTTTCACATTTAAAAATTCATGTTTTGTGGGCACATGCATCATTCCCGAAAGTACGTCTGTATCAAATCTCGCATAGCTGTAGGACCCGATGATTTGCTTGCGAACTAATGTAAGTATGGTGGTGATATAATTCTTGGAGCGTTGACTAAACGTTTTCGTACTACGTGGAATGAAGAGACCATAACGTTTGCTTGGAATGAATCGATCAGCATTCCTATCTTTGAAAAAGGAAATCTTAATCAGTGACAAGTATATCACAGTCCCACTGTAACCGCCTTTCTGGATCTATAAGTTGCATCTGAATCGGCGGATCGCAATTTTCTAATAGATATTCCGTCTAAAAGTGGTGTGCCCTCCAAATTTGTATATATTATACGAAAATATACTAGTAGTAACTAGATTCTCACAAGCAGTGAAACATTAGTTAGTAATGACTTGTATTGCTGTGCATGATTATGATGATACTGTGCTTGAACAAATTTTTTGTCCTATTTGATTAAATGCGCTGATACGAAAACCTGTCCTAGTTTTAATGAATGGTAGTTTTTCGATATTTTAATCATTTAATCGACTAACTACTAACTACAGGTAAGATTTTAAGATTAAATGTAAAATGAATAACAGGAAACTTAAACGAAGATAAATGTGTCTGCAGTAACCTGATTTCGCTTATCCACCGTGCATGACTCAGTAGATTGGACGATCCTTCTTATACTGTGCGTCGGACGATGGATTTTAGATGAATTTATGCTTTTGTCATTCATGGTTACATGTGGTCCGTTGAAGAACACCAGGTTGCCCATTTCTAGTGGGAATGGTTTGTATTCCGACTTTTCCTTCTCTTTGATATCTGCCAACCAAGACTGACGAGCATCATCTTTCTTTGGCGCAGTTAACTGAAGCTTCCTTCAGCAAGAAATCATTACTCTTCTCGTGTGACACGCTTTCTCGTATTCCTCGCATTTAACACTAATTGTTTCTGCGTAGTTAAGCCGACATCTAGGCTTCGCGTAAGGCTGAATGATGGCTATATACCTTTAAATACGGAAAGGTTCAAGCTACCAGTACCTGACAGAATAATTAGTGTTCGCCTATCGCTAGGCTGTAGGCCATGCAATGTATATACACAATTCTGTGGTTAACCTCCATTAAAATGAGTAATAATCAGGTAGTTTATACTAATTTAACAATAATTGATTTCGCGTGTGGTGGTAGCAATGCTTTAACCAGTCGTCGAACAACATAACAAAACTACCGCCAGCCACAACGCACTGACGCGTTTCGACCTTCTATGATCATCATCAGAGTACGATGGCAAACTGACTATCGAGGATTAAACCGCATTGAATAAATATGAAAATAAAATTTAGATATGTGGCTCTCACCTCTAGCAGTCTCGCATACGTTGAACTTGACTGGAAATGTCGGCTGCACAATTTCTATGCAGTCACGAACATTAACTGTTTGCAGCTTTCGCCACATATACATATATAGAAAATACAATTTAAAAATAATTGATTGCGCGGGTGGTGGTAACAATGATTTAAATCAAGTTTGCGATATTGAAGTAAACACCACAACATAACAAAACTACCACCAGCCACAAAGCACTGACGCGTTTCGACCTTCTATGATCATCATCAGAGTACGACGGCAAACTGACTATCGACTGGTTAAATACAATGGGGTTGGTGTTTATTTCAAGCTCGCAAACTTGATTTAAAGCATTGCTACCACCACCCGCGCAATCAATTATTGTTTTATTGTATTGCTTATATGTTTATATGTGGCGAAAGCTGCAAACAGTTAATGTTCGTGACTGCATAGAAATTGTGCAGCCGACATTTGCACTCAAGTTCAATGTATGCAAGACTGCTAGAGGTGAGAGCCGCATATCTAAATTTGATTTTAATATTTATTCAATGCGGTTTAATCCTCGATAGTCACTTTGCCGTCGTACTCTGATGATGATCATGGAAGGTCGAAACGCTTCAGTGCGTTGTGGCTGGCGGTAGTTTTGTTATGTTGTTCAACGACTGGTTAAATACAATAGGGTTGGTGTTTACTTCAAGCTCGCAAACCTGATTTAAAGCAAGTTTATACTAATGCCGTAAAACCCTCTTAAACAGTAGACAGAACCAGCACGTATTTAAATATCTTAAATTCAAATATATTAAGAAGATGAATCAGTAAACTAATGAACAGAAAAGTAACTATATGTTCTACTAAATATGAATAAAGTTATCTTGACTTCATTTAATTATATAAAAGTTCAACTAAATATCACGTCCTCAGGTGAAATTGTGTCTGTTCTATAATGATAGATTGGGAGTGGTTTGTTAAAACTTTAGGCTTAAATCGATGCCATATAGGCTCAAATTAACAGAATGGCTAACAAAAGACCATTATTATATAAATGAAAATTGTGTGTAACGTGCGGCAGGTATGATCGGTTGTTAGAGTAACAGCTTCCGAATCAGATGTGCCCTTTCATCGGGAAATTTTGAACAATACGAAACCGGTCTACTGAATTAATTGCTTTTTCAACATTTTAAAATGCTCAGTTTATCCTGACAAATGTATGTACATAATGGTGCAGGTGCTTATATCGGAATCTTGATTTAATTGATTAATCTATAAAATTATGTAAAATTAAAATTTACTGGCTTAGAAACCGATACAAAGCAAAAATTCAGTAATTAGAATCAGAAAGGACAAGTAAAACATGGAGATAACGAAAGTATAATCGGATGTTGTAAATGAAACACCATAGTAAGGTAAGCATTAAAGAATAAAGGATATAGTGAAATAAATTTTTATTTAGAATTGTGTGCTTCTATATCAATCGGCAGATAATAGAAAAATAAGAGGTTCCAAGTAGAAAGAATGATCAGGGTGTACTACAAATATGGTTTATACCGACCAGAAAATAAATATACTAGCCACCGGAACCCGCAGCGTTTCTAGTCTATTTAAATGTGTTTATGATACATAAACTTGTTTTAAATAAAGTTTGCGAGATTGAAGAAAACACCAATTCCATTGTATTTAAACAGTCCAACAACATAGCAAAACTACTGCAAGTCACACATTATCATAATAGTACGACAGAAAAATGACTTGCGAGGATAAAACCACAATGCAAATATATGAAAAGAAAAATAGATGTCCTTCACTCACTTCTAGTAGTCTCAAATTCATTGTACCTGGCTGTAAATAACGGTTGCGCAATTTCTATGCAGTCATGTACGTCAACAAGTTCGTTACTAATTATAAATTACATTATATTAAGAGATGAGTGATCATTTGATAATTTAAATGAACTATAAATAAATGTTTATAGAAATATATTTTATTGAGCATTTTTTATTACGAATTCCAATTCACAAATAAAACAAAACAATATGAAATTGAAGTGCAAAATCTGACCAAATATAAGGAGAACAGTTATCCTAAAATAAAGGGATAACGAAAATTTAGCTTCCATGAAAAAAATAGCAAACAATAAATAGCATGAGAAGAACGAAAACTAGCGCAAATAATATTGTTTAAGATTTAGTGACGGATAGATTTCATTACGTTGTAAATCTTCAGAATCTTGATTCAAACCTTACCTTTATATAACTAAACATTTCACTATAACATTGTCTATTAAAACGGTCATAGATAGGGCGGTCGCTGAATAAAAACATGATTTAAATCTAGTTTGTTAGTATAAGATAACCTATGCCATTTCATATACCTTTGGCAGTATTAACTGATCATCGTTTAATGTAGTAAAAGCTATTAATCCAGTGGACCTGGTTTATCTTTATTTAGAACTTTTCACGTATTGTCCAGAATTTGCTTCGGACAGGGCTCGAATGTGGGTACGCCTGCTTCGAAGTCTATGGCTTTAAACCCTTTGCCATCATGCCACACGATACACATACTTTTCAGCCATGTACTAAATCATGAAATTGCCTAGTCCTTACATTAGTTGGAGCCAATATGAAATCTCAGTAGACCAAAAAGTTCTCAATAGTTATTCTCAATATATCTTTATTAACTAGTAACCACTCGTCCTACGGGATTATATTTGAAATGAATAATTACATAATTAAACGATCATATATTGCGCGTGCAATGATAACCATTTCTTAAAATCAAGTAAGCGTGATTGATATAAACACCAATACAGTCATATATAGATTTTTCAGTAAAACCTAATCATCGTGATATGTTGATAAGTTATTTTATACATTTGACGGTTTTTATTCATATTGAGAATTCTTCATGTACAGTCCAATGTATGTCGAGGTCACGGTTCGACCCTTGACATTCCTGCTTCGGATTCTTTCGTTCAACCCGCTGAGACACTCTGACACACGCTAAACAAAATTATATTTATGTAATATCTCATGTTTTTCGATAGTCTTTCTATAAAATGGAACCTATCTGTCATTTCTTTGGATTTATAATTTTAACTAGCCAACAAAAAGTTATCATTATGTAACAGACACCACGCTACTTGGGTAAGGGTATTTAAAGTGAACAATTTTATAATATAACGTTCATAGATATCGCGGGCGATGATACCAATTATTTAAGTCAAGATTGAAAAATTGATATAAACACCAATCACATATTCTGTCGGTATAGACTAAGCATCGTGAAATGTAAAATATGCAATCCGCCCAGTAGACCAGTTGCGTCTTTATTGTAAACCCTTCAAGCGCTGTCTAGAGTTTGCCGTGGAGAGGGCTCCTAGTAAAGCACTTCTGCTTCGTAGTCTGGGACGCTAACCACTGAGTCATCCTGTCGCACGATATCCAAAATTTTCGGTTATGAACTAATGAATATTTTTGAGTTAGCATTTTCCTTCTGGTGGAGCCAATATTGCATTCCATTTGACCTAAATATTAAACTAATCATGTCCAGTCTGTAATATTCTTACAGAAACACTATCTGAAAATGTTACATTGAACTGTGCGTCTATGTAATAAAACGGTTATTAGTTACACGGGCGGTTAATAGAACCATTTAAATCATTGGTTGCGATCTTGTTATAAAATTCATTCTCATTATATATAACTATATAAATGTCAGTATAATCTAAGCCTTGGGTAATTTAGGAAAGGCAATTCATTCAATAGGCAGGTTTCGTCCTTATTCGGTATTCTTCAAGTACTGTACAGAAATTTCCGCAAAAGAGTGTTAAACCTGGGCATTACCACTTAGATATAATGCAACTCATGATCATATTATTTTTGCATTATATATTAATACACACAAAAAACCATTCATAAATATATATATATATATATATATATATATATATACAAATAAAGTTAAGTGAGATGTACCTATCTGTTTTCTGGAAATTATTATAATCGTCTGAACAATATTGATCAGTCAGCTTTAAAGTTTTGTTACCTAGTTTTCCATATTGTTATCGTTTGTTACCATTTCCGTAGCTAAAATGCAAAACTATGTCTCGAAATTTTGGTAGGTTGACACAGTCATATGGAAAGCTTACATATTTTGTCTTTTGATCGGATGAGTTTGGTACTCATTTTTTGTGTATACCTCTTATTTGTTTCAACTATTCTTTTGGGATAACCGTTTACTAACTAAAAAAATTTATCACTGTTGTTTCCTTATTATTGTAATTCCATCATTTGGATTTGCTTGTAAATTTAATAGGGCAGTCATGCGCTGCTCTGTGTAGCCTCTGTAAAAGACATTACTACTTAAAATGATTTTAAATTTTGCAGCTTACCGAGAAAAATTTGTGCAATTAGAATCAATATAAGTCTAACAGATGTAGTATAATCAAATATGCGAGATGAAATCAGAACCAACAATCTTTAGATGCCCATGCAAAATAAAATTTTCAAACAGTGAACAGAACTAACTTTTGCTAAATTATATCAAACTTTGATCAATTATTATGATTAACTCGATTAGCCGTGTCATACTTTTAAATGTTTGCAATGGAATAGCACACCCCTTATCTCACATACCCAAGTTGGTATTATAGTCATATTCCAGTAAATTATAGGAAAATATGATTTGTTCATTTGGTCAAACTTACATGATGTTTAATGGTCTTCTCTTGTAACAGTGTTCGTCAATAATGTTGCTACCAAAAACACTTGGTTAAAAACTGGTAGAGGATTTTCAACAAAATTCTATGTTACGGAGCAATGTTTTCTCCAAGTTTGAAATTCTTATATTTAAGATCTTATTTTCGTACAACGATGAATTCGGACGTTCGCATTGAATTGATTATTAGAATTATAATGAAGGTGAACTCCTGAACGCGTATCCTGTGTGTACATTTCACTCTTAAACTTGACATGCTATTCAAAAAACATAAATGAATACTACCGTCAGTCGCAACGCACTGAAACGCGTCAGTGTCTTGCGACTGGCGGTAGTTTTGTTATGTTGTTCGACGACTGGTTAAATACAATGGGATTGGTGTTTACTTCAAGCTCGCAAACTTGATTTAAATATTTTTTACCACCATCCGCGCAATCAATTATTGTATAATAAATGAATACTGTTTATTTGACTAGCTCTATTAATACTGGTGTAAGAGATTATACTGTCCAAATGTCCAACATCCTGCACTCAAATGACAAAAGGCTTTCTGTAGAGGACATATTTGAATAACTGAACAATAGCGCTGATAGTTCATAAGTGAAATCCCTGTTACAGTTAGCTTTTTAAATGGTTTCTTCATTAGATCCTTTTAGATGTGCTTTTGATGTAGATTTATTAATTTCACAAAATAGTAACCGATGAGATCTGTCGAGCGATTTCGCCATTTTAGGAAAACATAATGACACCAATGCGTTCCATATCTATCAGCTTATCTGTGAAATACAAGTACGTATTTGGTCTTGCGAACGTAGTAACAACTTAGTTGAGTTGTGACCAGAATGATAAACCAAAGGCAGCATGAACGGAAAGTATAATCTCATGCACATTCGTTTCGTGCTTACTGGCGACTCATCAGTAGGAGCCGGTATTACGCCCCTTAACCACTACATACTTTGGAGAAGAATGTGGGATAATAGGACAGTAAAATCTCCCAGACAATGTGTAAACCAGCAGTAGTGAAGCTAACATCATGTAAAGTCTTCGACAATGCAACTTCAAACGCTACCTCACACTATAATATATATATATATATATATATATATATATATATATATATATATATATAACGATCATTTGTTCGACATAAATAAATTTATTTATATATAATGTCCTCTTCCTTTGAATATTACGCAGTATAATGTATTACAGTTAAATACTGTTTGTTGCGAAGAACTATATAGAAGGAGGTGGAACCTAGAACAAATTAGTTCAGTTGTGACCAGAAGGATAAACGGAAAGTAAGCACGAAACGAATGTGCATGAGATTATACTTTCCGTTCATGCTGCCTTTGGTTTATCCTTCTGGTCAGAACTGAACTAATTTGTTACTAGGTTCGCAAAACCTAATACATACTTGCATATTACGCAGTATGTTATCTTTATGGTGAGTAATAGCACCAAAAGTGATTTAATTTACGTTTGCGATTTTGAAATGAACACGAATCCCTGTCCAACAACATAGCGTGGATTAAATCGCAATGCATAGATATGGAAAAAAAATTAGGTATGCGGCTCTCACGTCTTGTAGTCTCGTTTATATTGTACTTGACTGATAATCTCGGCTGCAAAGTTTCTATGCAGTCACGAAGAGTTTAAAAATCATTAATTTCGGAGGTGGTGATAATAGTTCCATAAATCAAGTTTGCGAGCTTGATATAAACAATAATCCCATTTAATATAACCAGTAGGACAACTTAGAATAACCGCCGTATTTCACACGAACTGAAACCTTTTTGACTTTCTATAATCTTCATCAGAGTACAAAGGCAAACTGACTAGCGAGGATGAAACCGCACTATAAACACAAACAAACTAAATTAGACGTGCAGCCTTCAACCGTAGTAATCTCATATATTTTTAGCCGGTCTGGAAATTTCGGCTGCACAATTTCTATGCAATCAAGAACATCAAATTTCTGTGGCTTTTGACACAAGTACTTGGTTTACATAATTATCCGACCATTGACTGCACGATTGGTGGCAAAAAATCTTTAAATCGATTTTGCTAGCTCCAAATTAATCAGTCCCACATTGTGATTGGTGGAAGTTTTTCTATTTTGTTGGATTGGTTAAATGCGACAGAATTGGTGTTTATTTAAAACCCGCAAATTTGATTTAATTAATTTTTATCACTACTCGAGAAATCAATGACTGTTTAATTGTATAACTTTTTTTAAATATTGCGAATGCTGCAGGAAGTTAACGTTCCTTACTGCATAGAAATATTGCAGTCGCCATTTCCAGTCATATTTAATTTATGCGAGTCTACTAGACTTGAGAGGCGCATATCTAATTATATATATATATATATATATATATATATATATATATATATATATATATATATATATACATATACGAATTTCGGTTTGGTCCTCGCCAGTCGTTTTGACTTTGTACTCTGATGATCATCACGAAAGGTCGAAACACGTCAGTATGTGTGACTAACGATAGCTTTTCTGTTGTTAGAGTGGTTAAGTACAATGGGATTGGTGTTTATTTCAAACTCGCAAACTTGATTCAAATAAACGGCTCCCATAATGATTGCAGATTTAGTCGTATTTTAGGAGCGCATGCACACTTGTAAGCTTCAATTTGCTGAGTCGAGTACAATCTTGAAGTCTAGAATAACGGCTAACAAGGGACGGCAATATAAATATCTTTGTGAAAGTAACCACTATAATTTATAAATTCGCTTTAAAATATCCAAGCAAATCTCAGCGACAAAACTTAAGCCGATTTCATAATACGATGACAATTTTATTAAATACTAATTCCTCAGTAAAACAAATTGCCGTTGTATCAAAATGGATTAGTTTCCGTGCTAAAATTGGTCGCTACTCTGCATAAATGAGGGCAGAAGAAGATTATTTAGATCTACAGCTTTATGACGCTTTTTAATTAGCTTTGCTATCTGTAATGTCTGTTTTTCAGATATCAGAAACGAGATTGTTGTTCATGTTCAGGAATAGTAACGAAGACCATCCGATTTACTTTTCATCAAGGTTTCGATCTTGATATAAAAACCTGACCCATTATGTGCATACATAAACTAAATTTTGCATATGGTGGCAAAGCCAGTATATCCAGTAGACCGGTTCCGTCTTTATTTGGAATAATTCACGTATTGTCCAGAATTTACCGCGGACAGGACTCGAACATGGGCACGTCTGCTTCTGAATCTGGTGCTCTATCCAATGAGCCATTATGCCGCACAACCAACTGATTTTTTATGTTAACGATATTTAATAGGCTATGTGCATTTCTAAAACAGATTAGGATGACTTCATTTTCTCTGATCTATTAGGCGATCAATCCGCTGCTACCTGATGGAATCACTTTGTCCATCTAATCAGGCATTTAACTATATAATTGTGTATATAAGCTTTCAGACTAGGCTTTATATGCCTGAACTTTATGTGGAAGTTATAAACTATGCTCGCAGGAATTTGGTACTTGATTGTGACAAAATCCGTGAAATTGCCAAGTACGTACTTAATATTTTTACCACCTCCAGTTTCACAATAGGAGATGTCTGGAATACTTAACGAATCTAACCTTTGTCTAGTACATTTTCTAACATTCACCAATGGAAAAAGACAAATTTTGTGTTCATGAAATATTTATATTTATTTTGGTTGGAATTATGTTATAGTTTGATCACATATTTTCAGGCTTCTTAATTGACGTTTCAACAAAGCTGGCAGAAACCTTGAACTAACAATCGCAAAATTTGAGTCAGCAAGTGCCCCAGGTTTTCACTAGTAATGGATACTATTACGCCGTATATAAATAACCACTTCATGATCAACCTGGAATTTCTGCTTTCATCGTGCTAAGAGATGCAACAATTTGCACAGCACTTGGAATTTGTGCTAATTCAAGTGTACTATATTCCCTTCGCAGCTATTTGAGCATTTGATAAAATTATACAATTTGCCAACTAAATGAAATTTTGAACTGCTAAAGAAATTTAATTATGCATGATGTTTTTAAAATTTACGCGATGGGATGATGAACAATTACCTTGTCTGTGGTTTGTCTAACAAAGGTTGCATGCTCAGTGTTCACATTGCTCTAATTCGAAACAATTATTTACTCATTATTTCCGCGTATTTTCTCCAGCCATCAAATATTAACACGAAATACGGACAATAATAAAATGCGTGATCATAAATATATACGATGACATGAGGTTTTAATGTTCTTTTTAATCTTTTTCATTTGATGTGATAAATTGATGTATGTAGAAGATAGTCGGAAATGAAATTCACAATATTTCGAATCCAAATTACGTGGATAATTCCCAAAATTTGTGTCTTCACCTGAATCTATCGCACGTCTTCGTTGAGATGAATGGTTAGAGAAGAAACCGTTCGTGCTAAGATTCAAAAACATGAAGAACACAGTATTTTTTTCAATCGTCTTAGTAGATGGTTTTAAGTTTGCCGCCCAAATATTTTTACAGGGATCCGTTAATTAAAAGAAACGTCACCCGATAAACTAAGAAAAATATCTAATCTCTTTGCACGACTTGTGCCAATTATGTGGCATTTAATAATCGGAAAAGGAGAAACGCATAGAATATGATTGTTTACTTTATTGTAGACCATTAATATGATCAAGAATTCAAAATTGTGATAAACAGCGTACAATTACGAAAAGCACTCGTGAATTGCGGTTCAAGTAAATAAGTTAAGGAAACTATGTCATGACCTGTTACTATTATTCGATAAGTCGGCCAGATCATCACGTTGCATAGGAATTTCACTTCCAACTGATAATTTCAAGTAATGCTCAACTTCGTGTGCATAGTGGAGAAGTTACAAGACTTCCAAGAAAATTTACCCTGGCTCAAATGCTGGCAGCGGAAATTCCAGTAAATACTTGATAAATATCCAATAATGACGAAACAGGTCTACTAGATAAGGTGAAGAGAACAAAATTGAGGAACAATGCGAAACAAAAACGACACGCTGGGACAAAACATTCATACACTTTACAGCCAACAGTGTGAACAGTTGATTAATTCTCAATCCATCAATACAAGAATGACCAGATTTCAGACATCACTTTGCAATAAAACGAGAAAGACCCTTACACCATTCCAGATACATACCCATAAACACTTCTTAATCAGGCTAATCAATAAATAATAATAAATAATAATAAATTTATTTGGCATCAAAGGCCAACTGGCCCGAAAATTGAAATAACAAAGCAATGGTAGGATAAGTGGAGGTGAATGGAATTGTGACTAGCAAAGTATTTAATAGTAGGGGGAGGGGTTGATGAAGGGAAAAGTTGTCATTAACATCAAGATAGTTCAATCTGGTGAAAAAAGTAAAAACGAAGTTCCATTTGACTAGACAAGATCAATTGGAGATAGTCCATGAAGTGTCAGAGAATTCAAGCGGGGTAGGTTGGGTCCGGACAGATGAGTTCATGTGTGAGATCGAAAATGATGGCGGACCGGAGGCAGACGTCGACCGATGGAGTCCTTTGTCGTGGAGATTGAGTTGATGGAGCATATCATAGACCTAGATGGAGTCAACTAGATTGAAGCGAGTGAGTCTTGCATAGGTCACAGGCGTCCGTAGAACGAGGTTGTGATTGAAGGAAGACGAGGGGGAGTCGATGTCCGAAGCAAACCGTTGCTGGATCGGTAGGGCTGTTGAATTTCCGGTCTTCCGCTGCAACAAGAAAGAAAGGAATTGGATGAGTAAAACGTAGTAAAGTGTCCACAATGTGGATATGATGGGGTCAAGAATGGGCTGAGAAGTGGTATCAGTGAGTCGAGAATGAAAGATTAAAACCAGAGGGGTAAAGTGGAAAATTAGGTGACTGCCTGAGGGATTTCGCCCTCCGAAGTCAGTAAAGAGAATAGCCTGGGGTGAAGGAAATGTTATGGATTGAGATGAAACCAATTTCGTTTCCAATCGGTCGTATCACAAAGAAGTATGTATTAGGTGTTGCGAACCTAGTAAGAAATTAGTACAGTTTTGACAAGAAGGATAAACTAAAGGCAGAATAAACGGAAAGTATAATCTCATGCACATTCATTTCGTGCTTACTGACGACTCATCTGTAGGAGCCGGTATTACTCCCTTTAACCACTATATATTTTGGTCAAGACTATGGGATAATAGGACGGTACAATGTCCTAGACGAATGTGTAAACCTGCAATAGTTAATCTCACACAATATAAAGTCAACGACAATGCGACTTCAACGCTAACTCACACTATATAATATATATTCCGAGTCTGTAAAGGATACTAACACTATAGCTATTGTGTTAGTAACCGATACCAACATTATTGTACCGAAAAAGGTACATGGTACTAATACTATGGTTGCCGAATTGGAATATGGTAACAACTGATGGATATCAATTTATGGTATAGTTCACTGAAATTGAGAATTACAATTATTTCTGAACACCTGTTACTCCAGTAAATCCATAAACTCTGGCCTTGATCGATAACAGTTATCACATTTCGCGGTAGGCATGACATCATTCAATTCAATATATAACAGTTAAATACTGTTTGTTGCGGAGATCTAATATATATGCAAGTATGTATTTGGTTTTGGAACCTAGTAACAAATTAGTTAAGTTTTGACCAGAAGGATAAACCAAAGGCAGCATGGACGGAAAGTATAATCTCATGCAGATTCGTTTTGTGCTTACTGGCGACTCATCAGTAGGAGCCGGTATTACTCCCTTTAACCACTATATCGATCAAGGCCAGAGTGTATGGATTTACTGGAGTAACAGGTGTTCAGAAATTGTTGTAATTCTCAATTTCAGTGAACTATAGCATAAATTGATATCCATCAGTTGGTACCATATTCCAATTCGGCAACCATAGTATTAGTACCATGTACCTTTTCGGTATAATAATGTTGGTATCGGTTACTAACTCAATAGCCATAGTGTTAGTATCCTTTACAGACTCGGTATATATATTATATAGTGTGAGTTAGCGTTGAAGTCGCATTGTCGTTGACTTTATATGATGTTAGATTCACTATTGCAGGTTTACACATTCGTCTAGGTGATTGTACCGTCCTTTTATTCCATAATGTTGACCAAAATATATAGTGGTTAAAGGGAGTAATACCGGCTCCTACTGATGAGTTGCCATTAAACACGAAACGAATGTGCATGAGATTATACTTTCCGTTCATGCTGCCTTTGGTTTATCCTTCTAGTCAAAACTGAACTAATTTTTTACTAGGTTCGCAACACCTAATACATACTTGCATATATATTAGTTCTCCGCAACAAAAAGTTTTTAACTTTTATATCGCAAAGAAGTTTGTTGAAGAAGTTCTGATGGGCTCCTTTTTTAAATTCGCGCTGGGGTAGGAGCTTTATGTCCGCGGGAAGAGTGTTGAGGACACTAGTGGCTTTGGCGTCTTACGTTTATTCGGTTTCTGGGCCATAGCATCCGTCGCAAAAGTAACATGTCGTAAGAATGTGGACCTGGCGGACGAATTTGGGGGAGAAGTTGCGTTAATTGGAGGCTTTGCGCGGCGTGGTCGGCCGCGACGACGTGGTAAAGCTTGAAACTCTGTGCGGGGACTGGTTGCGGAGTAAAGGCTAAAGGTGAAAGTAAGGCCTTCAAATCCGGAATATATCAGCAGGGGTGGACTGGAGGAACGGGCGTCGCCGAGGATTCCGCCGTGTACTGAGCGGCTTTTCTTTGGATTGCTCCAGCCCGGAAAGGCGTGATTAGCTGGAGGAGAGGGAGTGGTGTCCGGTTGAGGGGTTTGGGCTTTCTCTAAAGTCCTCTATAGTAGCGTGCAGTCTCGCTTTAATTTGACTTTCCCGGATGATAGAAGGGGCGAGTGCAGTTTGAGGTGACGAAGCTCACCGTCAGACAGTCTTTTGTGCGAGGAGAGAATAAAGGCGACCCTTAACCGTATATATCTCTTTAAGGTGGCCAAAGTTATCCTCTATTTGACTGATGTGATCTGAGGCCAGATCGTCCTTTGAGAGGGAGAGCGCGGAGACCATAAAAAGAGGTTTCTCTTGTTGTGATTTCGTAGGGCAACCTCCCTAGCTACACCATTCAAAAACGTATCAGCTTGACGTAATAAATGGGGCTGTACGGTGGAGATTGAAATGTTGCCAGTCAGTGCTCCAAGTAGTCCTGTGACATCCGCCATTTGCTGCTGGAGGTCAGTATGATTGGAGATAAGTTTTTGAGTGAGGAACAGGGAGATGGGGGCTGGAGATGAAATCTGGTTCATGGTGGAATGAGATAGAAGAGCAGATATAGCGTAGATTATGATAGAAGAGAGGAAAAGAATGGGTATTGATGAGAGAAAAAGAAAGGGTATTAAAATGTCAATAATAAACGGGAAAATCGGGTGAGCTAGGAATAAAACCTTGATAACTGAAGGCAAATTCAAAAAATGTGTAAGTAAATTTCAGATGGATCCTAGAGATGAAATCGAAAAAGAGACGGGAAAATCGGATGAGATAGGAATAAATCCTTGATAACTGAAGGCAAATTCTAAAAAAATGTGTAAGTAAATTCCTGGTGGTTCCTAGAGATGAAATCAGACAAGAAATCCCGAGAATCTAAATATAAAAACAAAATAAAACCCGATATGCTTTAAAATTAGAGAATTGTTGGAAACCACAAGCACGCTCTCTCCGGTCGTTGCGTTCCACCCGACAAAAAATTCTAACGAAACCAAACATAAGTAAAACCGTGTCAGACTAGTTGCCACCCACATAATGCAAATGAAAACCCAGGATCTATATAAATGAAAGATTTTAAAGTGCAGTGTAGAATTCTTACAAAGAGATGGCTATTATCTACTTTGTTATTAATGTTTTTTTCTTCTTAATATGAAATACAGTGTGTAAGATATATATATATATATATATATATATATATATATATATATATATAAGTATTTACTAGAATTTTCTCTTCCAATAATTGTGTCATGGGACATTTTCTTGAAAGTCTTGTAACTCATTCATTATGCACATGAAGTTGCACATTTTCCATAATCATCAGTTATGTACCGTGCTTTTGGTTTGTAATTAATTTAGGTGAATTCTCTTCGGCGGTACTTTTCATTGAAAATTTCAACTAGCGATTCCTGAACTGTTCTTACAAGAAAGGCAACATTCCACCACTGGAAGTGATATTGAATTAGAGAAAAAATGGCAGGATTTGACATAATGCTACTTTTAGCATCAAGTAGAAATTTAATAAATTTTTAGTTGCAAATTATAAATTAGACTTTTTGTATAATTTTGTGGTTATCAAGTACCTATCCGAATTTCCTTTGACAGGATTTGTACGTGGTGGCATTTACTTCAGAGACTTGCAACTCATTTACTATGCAAAATGAAGCCGTGCATTGCATATATTTCTGGCAATAACTTGGTCAGTGCCCAATAAGGGTTAAACCCATTTATTTTATGGATTACAATTGATAAAATATGCTAGGTCTACTTCAAACTGACAACATACTTATAATCAAATTTTTCCGTTTTATATAAATTTATTATGGCATTCCACGACAATCTCTTTCAATTTATTCGGTAAGGTTTAAGTGTTATTTAATGTTCTGCCATTCAATGTAAGCAGTTTAAGATTTGAATTTAAATCTATTATACATATTTATAATTAATTCTAAAAAATAAATTAGTAAAATTCTGAGTCTAAGTGCAAATTTCCTTCACAAATTGGGAAAGTGAAATAAAGAAAATCATCTGTCCGAAAATTATATTAACGAGGGGCGGTGCATTCTGCATGGCAAAATAGAATTTTGAAACGATTTTAACGTAGATTTAAATGCAGCTAAGTTGTACATGTTTCATCGAGGCAGTGCGTTTTCTTACTAACAGAATAGGCAATTCGCTGTGTCGTCCTTAAATATAAATTACTAATATACATGCATAGAATATCAGTCTACTTTAATGGACCAATCGACTAGATAGATCACTATTGCAATGAAATAAGTATGCATTTTAAATGCTTACGCCAGCTCGAGTGACGTAGGTACGTAGCATATTGTCAAAACATAATGCGCTGACTAGTCATAGATGACACTAAAGAAATCTAATTGATACAATGACAGAGAAAAGTTAGCAATATAACAATAATTGATTGCGCGTGTAGTGGTAACAATTCTTTAAATCGAGTTTGCGAGCTTGAAGTAAACACCAATCCTATTGTATTGTACCAGTCGTCGTTATTATGTTGTTCGACGACTGGTTAAATACAATGGAATTGGTGTTTACTTCAAGCTCGCAAACTTGATTTAAAGAAGAGTTAGCAATATAGGAAACGCCGATAATGCACAAATGTTGCCATATTTATGAAAATAGAAAAATATGTGCGCGTACTGAGTCTAGTTAGAAAATTTCTCAATTTCACACTTACCCTGATTTATAATTGTTTTGTTTTGCTGTTCTAAATATATATATATATATATATATATATATATATATATATATATATATATATATGTTTATTACTAGATACTTGAGAAGAAAACCTAAGTGAAGTTAACTGCTCATTTTAAAATTAAAATAATTAAATTTTAAAAAAGTAGTCTGAAATCGCACTATGATAAAGTAGATTAAGCTTACATCTGCGAAGCTTCTCATTTTGAAAAGAAACCATATTTATTATGGGGATGATGCAAGTGTATGAAAAGGGCTATTTATACAACCTGGAAAAGTATGTAGTAATGAAATTAAATTTAAATTATTATTTAATGGAAAATACACAGTGATAGTATTGATTTTAGCCGAAAATAAGTTTAAAGTCAAAGGCAATACAATGTCACAAATATTTACTTATAAGAATGGGTATTTTAAAGGCAACGCTTTTAATAATCTATAATAAAATATGATTATTAAAAGGTCTACGGAAGATTCTGTTGTGCGCACTATTAATATAAAATATTAAATTAAACAAGATAAAGGTTTTCGGTGAATAATCTTCAAATGCATAGACGTGTACGCAAAAAGAGTTTTATGCTAAATGAGATAGTGTAAACATATAATTATTCCATTGAAGCTCTTGAAATACAAGCACGCGGCATTTATTAACTAGCTCAACTGATATAACGAAAACAATTTAAATATTAATAATGCGTTATGAAGCAGTTCAGCCGTTGTGCACAGCCTGAAGTTAGCTGATCCGTTAACTGGATGAAGAAGATGTGCATTGCCCATAATATATATATATATATATATATATATATATATATATATATATATATATATATACTAGAAATATCTATTTGAAAGACAATCAATCTAATATTATAATCAAGGTTGCGGTCTTGATATAAACACCTGACCCATTAATTACTTACATATGTCAGTATAAACTAAGAATTGTATAGTGTAGAAAAGGCAATTCACTATACACACTATACAATTCTTAGTTTATACTGACATATGTAAGTAATTAATGGGTCAGGTGTTTATATCAAGACCGCAACCTTGATTATAATAATTGTTATCACCACCCGCGCAACCAATGTTCGTTTAATCAATCTAATAGGCTGCGAGATTGTCCTTATTATGAAACTTAATTGTAATATCTATCTTTCTTCGATTTTTTATATAATAGGGTTGATGTTTATATGAAGCTAGTAACTTTGATTGAAATAATTATTCACGGTGTTTATTTTGGCGACCATTTGACTGTTATAAATTGACACGTTTCATACTGTGCACGAATTCCCATGTAACTACTTCCAGTTGAGCTTTCTATATGGTATATTAGATTGGCCTTATGTATTTCGATTATTCGTCGCTCTGTACAATTATAGTGTGCTGTACTTCTTACTGGGTCAAGAAGATTGCTAATTCCTTGTCAATTCCTTTTGCCATAAATTATTCTGAGTTTAATTAGTTAGTTTAGTTAATTCGGTAAGCATCCTTCACTATTTGATTTCCATATGAATGCATTTTCCCAACCTTAAAATCTCTCGTTTGCGTTCTTTTTTTGTTGAGCGGCCATTCTGCGAATGTTTCTGATCACTTGTCGGACAACTTTAAGTACAATTGCCTAAGCAAACTGGATATGCTATAACTTACCTAAAGTTTTCCGATGAAAAATTTTATATGCAGTGTAAAACAAAAAGAAAGTCCTTACATACTACTGAATAGGAAAGGTTTTAGGTTAACCACTGAAAAGCAGAAAACGTGGTCGTTTACTAAACTGATTTTTCATTTTCATTGGGAAATTGCCACATTTCTGCCCTTGACCGCAAAATATAATATTCTTAGTGCCAATCTGCTTGATATCTTGACCTCTGTTTTTCACCTTCGTCAATGATTTAACAACTAATGCTAAGGATGTTTGTAATTGAACAATGACGCTACTGCAAGATTTGTATTTCAGTTTCTGTCTACTATTAAACTCCACCATTCCTTGTAAATTATATTCAAGATAAATGTATGAGATATTGGGAAGAAGACATATCGAATGCATTTTAGCTGGCAAAACCAACATAGACAGAGATATTTAACAAGAAATATATAATTCCCCATAATTTGTTTATTATTTACGACATCTTCAATAAAATTTATTTTTGTCAAAACAAAAATATGCAAGATTTTGGCAAGCCAATACACTTTGATAAGACTTTATAACGTAACAGATAATTAGGAAATATTTGTATAATTAAACGAACATTGGTTGCTCGCGCGGCGATAGCAATTATTATAATCAAGGTTGCGGTCTTGATATAAGCACCTGACCCATTAATTACTTAAATTTGTCATTATAAACTAAGAACTTTATAGTGTAGAAAAGGCAATTCATCCAGTAGATAGGTTTCATCCTTATTGGAACTTATCATATACGGGCCAGAATTTGCCGCGGTCAGGGCTCGAGCCTGGGTACGTCTGCTTCCTAACCAGGTGCTCTAACCACTGAGCCACCCTGCCGCACACTACACTACACACGGTTTTCAGTTATATACTAACTAATGTAACTTAGTTAGTCTATTTATCTTAAGTTGGAGCTCATATGGCATCCATTCAGACCCAAAGTTCCAATAACATCCCAAAATCTGTCGTTACTGAACAGACACCACACTACTGGAGAAATTGGTATTGGAAATGAAATTTAAATAATTTAACTTACATTGGTTGCACAGGCGGTGATAAAAGTATTATTATCAAGTTTGCGGTCTTGATAGAAAGCACCTGACCCATTAATTACTTCCATATGTCAGTATAAACTAAGAATTGACAATTCATTTAGTAAGTATGTATTAGGTTTTGCGAACCTAGTAACAAATTAGTTCAGTTGTGACCAGAAGGATAAACCAAAGGCAGCATGAACGGAAAGTATAATCTCATGCACATTCGTTTCGTGCTTACTGGTCACAACTGAACTAATTTGTTACTAGGTTCGCAAAACCTAATACATACTTGCATATATATTAGTTCTTCGCAACAAACAGTATTTAACTGTAATTCATTTAGTAGACCGGTTTCGTTCTTATTGGGAAGTGTCAGCGGCAATTTCTGGCCAGTACATGATGAGTTCCCTATAAGGACGAAACCGGTTTACTGAATAAATTGCCTTTTCTACACTATACAATTCTTAGTTTATACTGGCATAAGTAAGTAATAAATGGGTCAGGTGCTTATATCAAGGCCGCAACCTTGATTATAATAATAATTCAAGAAACATATTTTACTTTATATTTGTGTTTGCCTACTTAGAATTCAGTTTTGAGACATTTTGTTTAAACTTAATTTTACCACTTACATGTAAGGCTGTATATCTAAAAAATTCCGAAATATGCGATTCTACAGTCAACTCTTCTATCTAAATACTAGTAACACTGAGAGAAATTGTATCAAAACAGGTGAGGATCTTTAATTGAAGACTTGGGCTTACAAATAACTGCCAAGTGTTTTATTTAATTAAGCGGAGAATCCAATTATACTAAGCTAGGAAAAATTTAAATGCCTAAATATATGTCCTTCTCCGAAGTCAATTTTTCTGTTAATTTAACTGTTGGCAACAATCAAATTTGTTTATTTCTTAACTTTTCGATCAGCCTAACCGGTTTTAAATAATACGCTACAAATTGTTAGATGTTATAAAAATCGTAAACGAAACTGACAGAGAGTAAGCATTAAGCACACGTGTACGTGAGAATATATAGTTTTTTATGCTGAATTTAACCTATTCTTTTGGTCCTATTTGAAATAATTCGTTACTGGTTACGAAAAACCTAATACAAAAATTCATACATATTAGGGCTTAGCAACAACGAATGTTTAACTATCGCATATTCAATTGAATGCTGTCATCATTACCGCGACATAATATAACTGGTGTATATCTAGGTCAGAATTTATGTCTTTGCTGGAGTAACAGGTGTTCTGAATTAGTTTTATGTCTCAATTATGTTGAAATTTAGACTTTCGTGAAAATCATTGTGTCTGTAAGATTTACAAACACAATATATATAGTGCATTGGTTTTGAAGTCACTACAATGAAGAATTTATATGAAGTTAACTCCATTAATGCTTAGATACACCTTTGTATAGAAGACTGCGCTGTCCAACTCTCCAATATTTATTGATCATATATATATATATATATATATATATATATATATATATATATATATATATATATATAGTGCGTATGGGGCTTAGTACTGGCTCCTTCTGAGAGATGCTAGTAAGCACGAAATGACTATGTACATGAGATCCTACCTCTTGTTAATGCAAATTTTAGTATATACTTCCGGTCCATTTTGAACTAATTTATTGCTAGATTTGTAAACCTTTGTACATGGAATATTGTGTCTTCAACAGGTAAATAAACAGAAGAAACCTACAGGAAAATAACCCTCAGCAAAAAACTATTTAAAACTAGATTAAAATGGTCTGCGAAATATTATCAAAATTATTTTTCTGAGGTAAATCTGCTCTGTGGAACGATCATTATATGGGGTAGAAAAAATAACGTGTAAGTCAATTTTAGGTACAAAGTTTTGTTATCAGACTGCAGTTATACAAAATATGATGGCATTACTTCAATATCTTGGTACGACAGGTACAATAAGTGTGGTCTTTATTAGTTCTTGTTTCTGTTTAGTTTACAATTTCATTTGTATTTTTTTAACAATGAGGCAGTTAGAAATTACTGCACTAATCTAATATTCGATCTAAAAGTTTTGATAAAATTAGTACATTTTAATTTTAGCTGTGTTCTCGTACTTTTGTTCATGTGTTTAATACAAAGTATAACTTTACTACCTTTTAGCCAATGACTAATTTCATTTAACATTTACAGGATCTTATCGCTAAGATCTAATATCTATACACTTCTGTATTCGGGTTTTGCGCTGTTAGAAAAGAATTATTTCAAATGGGTCAAAAATTGATATTCCAAATTAAGCATAAACAAACAATATAATCTTCCTTTAGTTTATTCACGGTTTTCTTTCGTTCGCAGAGATCCGATTCTTTTTTTTTGAGTATGCATCGAGTTCGTCTTCGTGGTGGATGAGTGCCGATTCGTCCCTTACCTCCAAAGACTTCATCATCATTCGTATTAGCCACTGGAAATGAGGTACGATCTAATCTTTCTGGACAATAATATTTAGATATGACAATTTTTGTTGGTAACCTATTTTATGAGATATTTGTGCTGACACTAGAAAAAGGTTGGCTTCAAAATACAATCGACAATGTAACCTTTTGCGAGAACTGAAGAATGCAACAAAGACGACTAGAACGATTTATAATTTAAATTAATTAATTAAAGTCTATTTGGACAGTGATTGTGATGGAAATCTTAATATTTAAAATTGGTTTTAATTTGTTAGAACAAATATGCTTCAATTTTTTTATTATTAACGAATCACACTGATCAATAACACATAAGAAAATAAAATTATAATTCACTATTACAAATCCCCCAGAACGCTAACGTCAATCGATATTTTTTATGATAATAATGGTCTTCCCAGATTCTCGCTAGTTTATTTCGAAAATAGAGTGGATAAAAAAGCTACACAAGACAAAATTAAAATTGATTTCCATATATATTCAATGTGGTTTGATCCTCGATAGTCAGTTTGCCGTCGTACTCTGATGATAATCACGGATTGTCGAAACGCGTCAGTGCGTTGCAGCTGGCGGTAGTTTTGTTATGTTGATCGACGACTCGTTAAATACGGTGGGATTGTTGTTTACTTCAAGCTCGCAAACTTGGTTTAAAGAATTGTTACCACCACCCGCGCAATCAATTATTGTTTAAATTGTATTGCCTATATATGTATATGTGGCGATAGGTGCAAACAGTTAATATTCGTGACTGCATAGAAATTGTGCAGCCGACATTTCCAGTCAAGTTCAATGTATGCAAGACTGCTAGAGGTGAGAGCCGCATATCTAAATTTGATTTCCATATATATTCAATGTGGTTTGATCCTCGATAGTCAGTTTGCCGTCGTACTCTGATGATGATCATGGAAGGTCGAAACGCGTCAGTGCGTTGCGGCTGGCAGTAGTTTTGTTATGTTGTTCGACGACTGGTTAAATACAATGGGATTGGTGTTTACTTCAAGCTCGCAAACTTGATTTAAAGAATTGTTACCACCACCCGTGCAAACAATTATTGTTAAATTTTATTGCCTATATATGTATATGTGACGAAAGCTGCAAACAGTTAATGTTCGTGACTGCAAAGAAATTGTGCAGCCGACATTTCCAGTCATGTGCAATGTATGCGAGACTGCTAGAGGTGAGAGCCGCATATCTAAATTTGATTTCCATATATTCAATGCGGTTTGATCCTCGATAGTCAGTTTGCCGTCGTACTCTGATAATGATCATAGAAGGTCGAAACGCGTCACTGCGTTGCGGCTAGCGTTAGTTAATGTATGTTGTTCAACGACTGGTTAAATACAATGGGATTGGTGTTTACTTCAAGCTCGCAAACTTGATTTCAAAAAGAAAAATATATGTAAGGTCGCACTTGCATCTATTTAACTGTGTGAACAAACTTAATCAAGCGTAGTAATGTGTTGATATTCTGTAGAAAGCTGTAATTTATTTAAACTATCACAGAGAAATAACTTAATGAACACCTAAAAGAGAAATTCAATTTAAAGATGATGAATAAGTTGAGTTAGTTGACTCGTATTTATGGCAGACTAGTAAAATAAAATGGTTGTGCGTTTCTAAAAATGGTATGCATCATTTAAAATGATCTCACAATAGATTGGATTCAAATTCAAGCGTTAATTATTTCGACATGCGGCGTCTAACCGGTGTTGCTTTTGAATTTCACTGCAGAGATTCTCAAAACAAAGATACTCTTTTAGCTTAATTAGCTTATTTGCGTTAGTTAAGTAGTTAAACTCTTCATGTGTTTAACATTAAAAGATGCATTTCCGATATGACGACAGACAAATATACCCTAAGAAAATTTTGGAGCGGACAATATTTATAATTTTGAAGTTTTATGATTACACATATAAGTAGTTCAGTTAAAACTTTCTCTAAAAGAGAATATCAAACATTAATAAGACCGAAATATTTTACAATTTCATATTCTTAAATTAATTTCTATTAACGAATACATTAATAGTCTTTGTCGTTAGGTGGATTATGTACGGCTATTAACACCACCGTGAAAGTTTCATAGACACGTAATATCTTTCGTTTCGAAGACATATGATTCAAATTCGCAAATTCGGTTAGGAATTATGGAAATAGAAAACCAACATACAATTAATATAGGAGAGACGGATGATTAAATTAAAAATAGTGAAATCAAATTAGTAAGGTTTTTGCAAACATTTGCGCGGAAAATTTGTAAATAAGAGAACAGGAAGTATTTTTAATTTATAAGTAATTTCAGTGGAATATTTTTATTTTGATACATGCCCCATTACTTCACTAAATGAGCAGTGGATATACAGAACGTTGTACGACACAAAGGGACTATACAAATGTATAAAAGAACATTTTGGTGTCATTTTAGCATATATTAATCGTACAGTTATAAACGCAATAGTTACAAAGTGAGATAAAGTCATTAGTGAAGGTTAAAATTTTCTGCGGTAACTACAATTTAGTGTCTCTGTGAAAGTTAGCAAATGCGTGATAAAAGAAATGCAAACTCAAGAAAGATGTATTTAGTCTGGTTTGCAATATGGAATTCTTAGGTAGTTTTCTAAACAATCTATTGGATAGAATAACCAATAGGAAAAATGGGTGAGTGATTGAGAAATGCACATGTTGGCATTACCGTGTAACCGAAAGACGCGGTTATCCTTTCATTAGAATGTACGTACTTGTGCACATGTACTAAGTCAAAACGACAGTTGAGCGTACTCTTATTGCATTGCCTTAATTAATATTAATCTCTATGCTTTGCACACAGTAGAACACACACGCACACACACACACCCACAGAGGAAATAACGTGTTGCTGTGTTTAGCTGTAGAGTAATTAAGCCCATTGTTAGTGCCCCTAGTGGCAGTGCTCTTAAAAGCCCGACATCACAGCCTCTATTTTCACTTGAAACTAAAATTTGCTCAACTAGATAGCCACGCTATACAGCCGAGCTCTTACTCCATTTACTGTGGTAAACTTTGGTCGACATTTTACCTCCTCCATTATGCCTCGCTTGCCAACACGAGTATTCAACATACTCTCGGAGGGTAGATTGGTGACCGTAATCTTGTTTGTACTGGCTCTATTCTCAATGATTCACAGTCCCGTCTCATCGTACTACTTGTCTCAGGATCACGGCCAACCGACATATTTTGACGACTATCCAGATCGCCCTGCATACACTGCAGTGAATTTGGACGGTAAGTGCTTTATGTTTCTTCTTTCAAATGTTAATTAATGATCTGAATTCTTGCCTAGCAACTTTGATATACTGTCTCACAGTTTTGACTTCAATAATTGTCATTAATTAATTATAATCAATGCACGTGAATTAAGCAAGTTTAAAAAAGTTAAATTTGTTTAATATTTTGATTTTATTGCCAACAGCATTCAATGTCGTGTAGCTCATTTCGCATCAATTAGGCTCTAAGGTTTAATATAGCGTCCTATTTTACCTGATATAGTTAAATGTTTGAAACAACTTCAGAAGCAAAACGAAGTTTCGTGATAAAATTATCATCAAACCCAATAGAAAAAATAGTCGGCAACTACTGGTAGCGCTTGTTCCATCTGAAGCATAACTTCAATTAACTCAATGTAAAGTATTTTAAATTAAGATTGGCTTTCCAAACCGCACAAACGTGTTTTATCGTTTGGTAGCATGCATAATTTAGCATAAATGTGGAATATCCAAATTAGTACAATTATTGTTTCTTTAAAAAATTGAACTAGATATGTTCAATATACTGGAATCTACAATAAAGATACGGACACCACTACCTTAACAAAGATTAAATACTGTTTGTTGAGGAGAGCTAATATATATGGAAGTATGTATTAGGTGTTGCGAACCTAGTAACAAATAAGTTCAGTTGTGACCAGAAGGATAAACCAAAGACAGTATGAACGGAAAGTATAATCTC
>JAQBSW010005528.1:0-35000 GCA_029291075.1 Eudiplozoon nipponicum
AATCTCGCAAACTTGATTTCAATTATTATTACCACCACACGCGAAATCAATTTTTGTTAAATTGTATGGCCTTTATTTAATGGAAAGATTCGCAAATCTTTGTTAAGCTCACGCAACTGTTTGTTGCGGAGAGCTAATATATGTATGCAAGTTTGTATTAGATGTTGCGCACCTAGTAACTAATTAGTTCAGTTGTGATCAGAAGGATAAAACAAAGACAGCATGAACGGAAATTATAATCTCATGCACATTCGTTTCGTGCTTACTGGCGACTCATCAGTAGGAGCCGGTATTACGCCCTTTAACCACTATATATTTGATTGAAGAATGTGGTATAATAGGACAGTAAAATCTCCTATGTGATATCAGATTCACAAATGCAGGTTTACACATTTGTCTAGGAGATTGTGCTATCCTATTATCCCACATTCTTGACCAAAATATATAGTGGTTAAAGGGCGTAATACCGGCTCTTATTGATGAGTCGCTAGTAAGCAGGAAACGAATGTGCATGGTATTATGCTTTCTGTTCATGCTGTCTTTGGCTTATCCTTCTGGTCACAACTGAAGCTTACAAATTGTCTTTAGGTTGGTATTGATGTTTATCTATATTCTATGTTCCTATCGTCAAACTCATCTCCATAATTTCATTGGAATCTTTATATTCTGGAAGCATTATCCGACGTCCAACAGTGTGTCGTAGGCAATAAAATAATTTATATTTCTACCATTTAGTGGATTAAAATTAACCATGGGGTTTGAGAATCGACCGACATCAATCTCATTGTAACTTAAGAGAGAAATTCCTTCATATCTATATTAAGTTTCTGATAATAGTCTTCATTCTGAGATTTCCGTAATCGTTACTGGCGTTCTCCGAGATTTATGACAATGTTTAATTGTTTAAATGGGGTATTAGTGAATAAACATACTTATCCATGAAAAATATTTCACCATTTACAAATTTAATTAACAAAATACTGTAGGAAATTTTGCTCTTCTAAGGAAATAATCTAACATTTTATGGTATTCATTAAGACAAAAAGCACATTTACTGATCTTAACTTAACATTTTTTAGTATTTTCTTTCTTTTGGAGACTGCCATTTTAAGTAAGGCATAAATATTGCATATAAAATGAAAGACTATTACCTTAGTTGATATTCTTTCTAATATAAGTAGCTATTTTTCTAACTATATTAATATAAAATATGATACTAGTAACAATAGTATTTATGGTATCATCAATTAAACCGGCATCTGTCAAGATCTTAATGCAGAGCAAAGTAAGTGATGAAATAATAATAGTAATAATAATAAAATAGAAACCATTACCATTACTATTACTATTTTTATTATTATTGCCAATAGTAGAATTAAATTTAATGAAAATATTCTTCTTATTGTTATAATAATAATTTAAAAATAATACTAATACCAATTAATATTATTAATAGTCTCATTTATATTATTCTTATTATTTTTATTATTGCCTTTATTACTAGGATTAAATTTAATGGCACTATTATAACTGTTATTATTATTTGTATTATTACTTTTATTATTGAAAATATTTTGAATTAGTAATAATATAAATAAATGTAACAGCATGAGCAATAGTAATATTAGTATTAGTATTGATATTACTGCGAGTTAAACAAACTTTATTCATTGTGTTACCATTATTATTATCATCATCGTTATAATAATAATGACAATAATAATAAAAGAAATAATAATCATAATAATTATTATTATTTCTGTTGTCTTTTCTTTCTTTATTATTTATATATTTTGTAAGACAAAACCAAATGGAACAATTTAAACGTTGAGAGATTGAGAAGTAAGGGAACATCCAATCAATTGCGAGCAACACCGCACATTTAAGCCATTAACAGACTTATCTGACAAATACCCTTTCTGCCTTTGAGCAGAACAGCTAGCATACACGCGCTTATGAATAAGGCATAAGGCATCATCAACTTTTGCACACAAACAAGAATTTGCTGGAATGCACTAACTACGCGAACACGTATATTTCCAGTTAAGCAATTCTGGCACTTAACAGTAAATTTAAAGTGTACCTGTGTCCTAGCAACTTTTATCAAAACAACGCGTTGCTAAGACAATCAGGACCGTATATAAGTGTGCGTTTTTCAACTAAAATTGTTACTTTTTGCCATTTGAACTGCGTCTAAGTTTGCACTTGCCTCGTCTTCAACTTCAATAATCCACAATGGTGAGTTACTTGTATGATTAAAAGCAATAAACTAAATATTAATGAGGAATCCATGCCTTATTGCTTTAGTTAAATAATTTTAATTTCATGCTAAAATATTAATTATTTCATGCAATTTAATAGAATTTATTCTCACATGTGAGCATACTCGAATTCTGATTTACAATTTGACTTAAATTAGCGAGAATTAAGCTAAACTAATAATTCCTCTCCAATTATGCCAATTAATTTGATAACACGTCTGCCTTACTCAAATTATTAAAGCTATTTTATTATTTCGGACAGCTATTCGACGATGGATGGGTCTGCAACACCTCCATTTTTAGTTGAAATGAAATTACGTAACCATTAATACACCAGTGAAGATCCAGTTCCTAAGTGTGTGCGTTACATATGAAGCCCTTACTAAGTTACAAAGACTTGCAGCTATTTCCGAAAAAATCATGCCTAATTCTTGAAATTTCATTACTAAATTTTGATTGAACAATATGGCTATCTACATGTTTAGTTTTAAAATTATGACGCTGTGCCAAAATACGTTTTAATTATATGCGTATATCTTCGGTATAAATTAGACGTCGCATAAACTTGAAATTGTGACTTATCTAATAGACAGAGTTCGAATACATTAGGCTGTCATCACAGGTACCCAGAACCGGTGCCGCTAATTAACACCTGGTTTAGAGTCATGAATCTTCTCAACGACGACAAGACAAAAGCACACAACAAGCAATATTTAAGTGAGTTTCATTTATCCTACTAAGCTTCGTTTTCGTAATGACGTTTGTTTAAAAAATCCAGCCATTATCCTTTAATTATATATATATATATATATATATATATATATATATATATATATTATATATATATATATATATATATATATATATATGCGCACATATACAAAATGATTTTAAATTAAATTAATATGTAAAGATTTTCCTGCCTGCGCGTACTCCTCTGTGGTTCAAGGATACTCACTTATTAAGTATCAACCATGTTATAGTCCAATTGCAGCAGACTAATTTAGTTAGATCATCAGTTTCATTAAATATGAAAAGCTTATTAAATTTCGAATATTATATGTGCATGAGATAACAAATATCAAATAAAGTGTTTTTGTCCATCTGCAAGAATGAGTAATTTTCACTTATAAAATTGGATTAGTTTGACACTAAGGCAATGTTAATTATAAATATTACACTCGTCCCTTGAATAACAGCTGATGAGCTCTATTTCTAAAAGGCAAGAAAATTTGCTGCAAGTTAACATTGGCGGTGTCGATCTGTACAATAACCATTGAAGAACTTTCGAGCTATGCATCTAATTCCATCTTAAGTATAGAATCTGATAATTAATGAAGAAACGTTCACTAGAATTGGGCAACATAGTGTTCATTTACAGCCAAAATATAATTCTGCATTTCACTGTTTTGCGGTAAATAGCTAATTAGTTTATTAGCAGAGAATCGCTATATATATATATATATATATATATATTATTGATTTAAAATTGATATATTAATATGAATATCTAATCACCCAGTAAACCACAGTTTCGTTCTTGTCTTAAAGCCCATTCGAGTATCTAGGATTCTCGAGTCAGACATCAATATACCGTCGTAATGGTCCCGTACCTTTCATGAAAGTTAATTTTTACACCTGCATTAATTAAATAAATACATGTAATTCTGTGTATAAATATTTAAATTATTCATACAGTGGTTCATGGAACCACCCAATACCTTACTGACAACATTGTCACATACAGCGACTCTGGTGCGATCTTTAACCCTACGGCAAAGCTTTAACATATAATCGCAGAAATCTAAAAGGACAAGGTATTGTGATGCGTCTAAACTTAAATTTATGTCATAAAATAATCAATGTGTTGTCGTTAACTCTTAAACACAATTTGTTCGATAGTTGATGTATCGTTGATGTGATAACGTTTAACTATCTTTCCGCTGATTTTAGCGTGAATGTATCAGTATCCATGTGGGTCAAGCCGGTGTGCAGATCGGCAATGCGTGCTGGGAGTTGTATTGTTTAGAACACGGTATTCAGCCCGACGGCCAAATGCCCAGTGACAAGACACTTGGCGGTGGTGACGACTCGTTCAACACCTTCTTTAGCGAAACTGGTGCCGGCAAACATGTGCCTCGAGCAGTCTTTGTCGATTTGGAGCCAACTGTTGTGGATGAAGTGCGCACAGGCACATACCGCCAACTTTTTCATCCAGAACAACTTATCACCGGCAAAGAAGACGCGGCAAACAACTACGCCCGTGGTCACTACACCGTTGGCAAAGAACTCGTCGACTTAGTGCTTGATCGCATTCGCAAACTGGCTGACCAGTGCACCGGTCTTCAAGGTTTCTTAATTTTCCACTCATTTGGCGGTGGAACTGGATCGGGATTCACCTCCCTGCTGATGGAACGATTGTCAGTTGATTACGGCAAGAAGTCGAAGCTAGAGTTCTCCGTGTACCCGGCGCCACAGATCTCAACTGCGGTTGTTGAGCCATATAACTCTATCTTGACGACTCACACAACACTCGAGCACTCTGACTGCGCCTTTATGGTTGACAACGAGGCCATCTACGATATCTGTCGGTAAGTGACAGTCGCATTTTCACTACTTGTGCCAATTTGACACTATTTATTTGGTTGTTCTTCCGTAAATTCGTGGTATTATTCAAATAATCCTGTTTTCCCATAAGTTTAGAACAAACTCTGCACGCATAGATTCATGTCCTCCAATAAGTGCAAGAATTGCAGTATTCCAGTTGATAATGTTTATGGTTGACAACATAAGAATTTGGAAAACAAAGGATGACAACAGGTGAAGCTACCACCCCATTGCCAATTCATATATCTTACCAACGCTGTCACACAGGACTCAATTCCCTTATTGTCCTGAATGATCTAATTTCGCTATATGACCCGAGGCTCCACTGGAACCTTGTGCATTTTAAATTGATCTCGTTACATTTGTGTGTGCTTGAAAATATTTATACGTAAATATTTCGCTATCGAAACTCGAGAAGCAACAATGCGTTTGTTCAATCGGGGAATCTTCAAAGTTCTGTGAAATATCTCAGATCATTCAGAATTTAATTTAATATAAATAAGTTATTATTTAAATCAAATTTAAGAATTTAATTTAAACGCCAATCTTTTTATATATATATATATATATAGTATTTTTCAGAATTAACTATTCATTGTATAATGTAGAAAAATTCATTTCATCTAGTGGACTGGTTTCTTCCTTATTGGGAACTCTTCACGTATTGTCCAGAGGTCTGCTGCAGACAGGACGAGAATCGTAATTTACAGGAATATTAAGATTCCATACTTTATATCCCCAAGCTTTGTGGGTGGGTCTAATCCTATTA
The DNA here is from genome assembly GCA_029291075.1 of Eudiplozoon nipponicum. Lineage (NCBI taxonomy): Eukaryota > Metazoa > Platyhelminthes > Monogenea > Mazocraeidea > Diplozoidae > Eudiplozoon > Eudiplozoon nipponicum. Next base: position 5,638 of record JAQBSW010005528.1, read on the forward strand.
CTATTATATAACAATAGAAAATATATAATAGTAATAATAATAATAATAATAATAATAATAATAATCATCATCATCATCATCATTTAGTAATAGACTGATTTTCGTGGAGGCAAGTTGAAAAAAGCTAATTCTGTATACTTGTGCATCGCCGAATTCCGTCATGAGATAAATAAAACTAGCGTCATTCTACACCGTTTAAGCTTATCTAAGGTCGTCACGAGACACCACTCATTACTGTGAGTCACACGAAGAGAAAAGTGTAAGTAACCAAATTTTATTAACGGGAAACGTTAGAAGACAATGTCAACTGATTTCATATGCACGGTTTAGTACGCAAGTGGTGTTTACATTGTACAGGATAACGATTGCAAAACTCAAATGGAAACGGGAAGGTGTACGCATAATTTGCTGACATTGATGTGCAATAAGTGGGCGTTTTCAAGTTACATGTTAGTATGTACGCTTATTTCTAAAGAGCTAACATTCTGTACATGTAATACTGGATGTAAACAATAATTCCTCCTGTGTGTGTGTAAATTGCCTACGAGCGTGTACAACTCAAAAAGGCATTAAAATGTAATTCATTTTCATAAGCTGTATTTACTCATTACGTGTGTCTACTTATGCTTTATGCGTGCTTACTAATTAAGTGTTAAAACATTGAAACAACGTGAGTAATCGGAAGACCATGAGTCAGCCTATCATTAAACGCAGGGCGTTGCTATTCCTTGCACATCCATTTATTCTTTCTCTACGTGTAAGGAGTTTATATTAAACGAACATTGGTTGCACTGGGTGACTCAGTGGTTAGAGCACCAGATTCCGAAGCAGATGTGCCCAGGTTCGAGCCCTGTCCGCGGCAAATTCTGCCCAGTACATGTTGAGTTGCCAATAAGAACTTAACCGGTCTACTGGAATGAATTGCCTTTTCTACACTATACAATTCTTAGGTTATACTGACAAATGTAAGTGATTAATGGGTCAGGTGCTTATATTAAGATCGTAACCTTCATTATAATTAGGAGTTTATATTGTTTAGAATCTGTGAATAATATATTAAATATATATATATATATATATATATATATATAGATATATATGAAATAGTATTTTTCTGTGAAGTTGTTCACGATAATGACTAATTTTGCTCTCATGAAAGTACTGATTGCAGATTGTCTTGCCTATATTGTCCGCTTAACGTGACCAAATTCGTTACGGAGTTGATTTGTAGCATTATATTCCGGTAAGCCGGAAATGTACGAGTCCACAAGATTACCTTTTCTGTTCTGTTTGACGATGGCATGTCTCAGTGCGCCTTGTACTTCATGCCGATTCCATAATTTTAGTCTACTGTAAATAGTTTAATTATTCATTAAAATGAATCTCAGTTTCACCTGTTCTGTATGATGTACATTTGGGGCGTTTGCCCTATGCTCTCGAATTGACAGAAAGTTGTCTGGATTACATGAGCCGGAGTCAGGCCGGGAACTTGGCAGTTGTGGTAGCCCAAGTGTTCCAAAATGACCCTATCATGAGAAGAAACAAGGAAGGAAAAAATAATTTGGGTGTTTTGTTGGAATGTGTTATGCATACAAAATGTAGATTAGGCGAGATCTACCAGTTGCTAGTTATTACGATTATGAGTTCTTCAGCTGGGAGTAATGAAACCTTATTTCTTCGAGGGCTAACACGCTATTACCCCAATTATACACAATCTGTGTGATCTGTGGTCGCGTTGTATGTTTCTCATGAAAGAACTGCCTCTGTCTCCGCATAACGTTGAAGTCTTTTGGTCTCAAATTATTTCATTTTATATATAATTCATATTTATGCACAAAACACGTAATTAAGTGATTTCCTGTGCGGTTGACATAAGCATAGTTGCGAATTCAATTTCATGAGTGAAACTTCGTGCATCGAGAATCGCCAAGTTAAATAACTAACTCTGTATTACTTTTGTTGCTAAGTCAAAAAGCATTACGTTAGTGACTGCATAGAAATTGTGCAGCCGATATTTTTTCTGTCAAATAAAATGCAATAGAGACAACTAGGAATGGGAGACACATCTCATTTTCTACATCTTATATTTGAATCCTGATTGGATCACCTGTAATTGGACAGTCAAAACACACCAGTATGTGCGACTGGTTGGATACAATGTGATTGGTGTTTTTCTTATGATAGCAAACTTGTAATGTTTGAATAGCGACATTATGTGAATGTGATAACAACTTGCTTAATTAATATCAAATGTCAACATTTTCTAATTCATTACAGCCGCAACTTGGATATTGAACGTCCAACCTACACGAATTTGAATCGTCTAATCGGTCAGATCGTCAGCTCTATTACAGCATCGCTGCGATTCGACGGTGCCCTCAACGTTGATCTTACAGAGTTCCAGACCAACTTGGTGCCTTATCCACGTATTCACTTCCCATTGGCTGTCTATGCACCGGTCATCTCAGCCGAGAAGGCCTATCATGAGCAGTTGAGTGTGTCAGAAATCACCAACGCCTGCTTTGAACCAGCCAATCAGATGGTGAAATGCGATCCCCGCCACGGAAAGTACATGGCCTGCTGCATGCTCTATCGGGGAGACGTTGTACCGAAAGACGTCAACGCAGCCATCGCTACAATCAAGACAAAACGAACTATACAATTTGTCGACTGGTGCCCCACTGGATTTAAGGTTGGCATTAACTACCAGCCACCAACCGTTGTGCCCGGCGGTGATTTGGCGAAGGTGCAGCGCGCCGTCTGTATGTTGAGCAATACTACGGCAATTGCTGAGGCCTGGGCTCGTCTTGATCATAAGTTTGATCTTATGTATGCCAAACGTGCATTCGTGCATTGGTACGTCGGTGAGGGTATGGAGGAGGGTGAATTCTCCGAGGCTCGTGAAGATTTGGCCGCGTTGGAGAAGGACTATGAGGAGGTTGGCGTTGACAGTGTAGAGGATGATGGTGAGGGTGGCGAAGAGGAAGAGTACTAGAGAACATAGGCAGAAAAATATGAAAAAAACACGCTTCTAACTCCTCTCAGGTGTGACTCAGCTTTTGGTTTAATGCACATTTCATTTCCCAAAACCATTAATTTTCTGATTGAACGGATACTCTTATGAATGTAGTTCTGCTTGTGCTTCCCATTAAACCGAATGAAATTATTTGTTCAGTGAAACAAGAAACGCACACAATTCTGATAAATTTAAAATATATCGTTTTATATGAAAGAAAAGAGAAGTTAATAAATATTTTATCTAATGACTTTTATTTTTTTTTATTTCTGGCAGTATTGGTTTACTATTGGACGCAGAATATCTAGCAAGGTAAATGTTGGTTGCTTACGTTTATGCATTTACAACAGGAAGATATTACTCCGAGGAAAACCGCTTCAACAAATGCTTACATTTGCGACGAGTTATTTATAATTAAATGTGTAGTTAATTGGACAGATGAACACTCCGAATGAATTACGCATTGTTAAATAACAAACTACAAAAAGCATTATACGTAACCAGTCGCACAAATTAGCAAAACTACTGTCAGTCGTCCGTATTGACACGTTGAGTCCATCCATTGGCAATACCAAGGTAAGGCAGCAAAATAATTAAAGAAGGTTGCACAGCCATGCATGCACAATCTAGGGAGAATTAGATAGCAATTATTAAAATCGAGGTAGCGAGGTTACTTTGGATGATAGCCACACATCTCATTCTCCCTACCTTGTACATACATGGCTGTGCAACTCTCTTTAATTATTTTGCTGCCTTACCTTGATATTGTCAATGGATGGTCTCAAGGTTTCCATACCTAAGACTGACTGTAGATTTACTATTCTTTAAATCAAGTTTGCGAGCTTGAAGTAAACACCAATCCAATTGAAATGTTTAGTCAATATAATAGGCCACAGCTGCACACTGAGCTGTGTTGAGCCTTCGATCATCATCAGAGATGATTTAGGATTGTCGAGATCAAACCGCATTGAATAAGGTAAATAAAATTTAGATATAGATATATTCAATGGCTTGATCCTCGATAGTCAGTTTGCCGTCGTACTCTGATGATGATCAAGGAAGGTCGAAACGCGTCAGTGCGTCGCGGCTGGCGGTAGTTTTGTCATGTTGTTCGACGACTGGTCAAATACAATGGGATTGGTGTTTACTTCAAGCTCGCAAACTTGATCTTAAGAATTGTTAAATTGTAAAAGTAATTTAATTGTTCTGTTTTTCGCGTCTAATCTCTTTCGAGGTTATATACTCTGGTGCTGTGTTACGTAATAAGTACACAGGCCGTAGCCTATTGCTAGATTAATCAAATATGTCATTAAGTGTGATTAACATGGAGGCTAAACTGAAATTTGAGGACACTGATAATTTGGTTCAAGGTATTATAGGCATGAACTTAACAGATGTGGAAGAGAAAACTATTTTACCAGTCTCTTATAGGCACACGAAAACTGAATCTGACTTGGCGTCTATGGGGCTCTCATCTGCTAATATGGGTTGAGACTCTACAGGCATAATGCAATATTTCCGATTTATTAATAACACCTTGAGTGCAATAGTTCTTGATGAAAAATTGTAAACGGAATGAGAATACAATTGAAGCGTGAAATTCTGCGGTGCGGACATGAGGAATTAAATGGTGTTAAATCAAAAGTAGCTCATTAACGCAGATAATGCCAATAGAGAGAGCTTCATTAAATTTAGACGGAAAGATTTTTCTACAGCTGTTACATTAATTGAATATCTTACAAATTTTATTGGAATGTAATCTCTAATTAATCCAGTTAAACAAATTTTTATGGAAATACAAAGTTGTTTGAAGCAAATATTTCATTGGCTTGTACACGACGCGTTTTCATATGTGAAAGACCTACGGAGACAAGAAGATCTACAACACCAAGTTGGCACTATATTCACTAATTGTATGGGCACTGCTATGGAGCAGGAGATGAGACCCACAGATATGCAGCAATGGGTGAAACACATATGTGAAATAAGAATACGCCTCCTGCACCTGTAAATGAGGATTACACGATGTATTTCTGTTCTTCAGCATCAAGTTAACATCAAGCAATCATATCAGCTAAACACGCTAAGTCCACGCTAAAGTTGTCAGACTCTAATGACGAGTCGGCTCAAGGGTGACGGAGTGAGATGTTGTGGTGCCAGAGATTACGTTGATCAATGCCCACAATTATAATTCTTGTTTTCCTATTTCGCTACATCAATATTCGTGATTCCGAATAGCATTTAGTAATTGCACAAGAGCGGTAACTGTTATTGACTTTACTTTTTGGATTTTGACTAAATACTAATCAGTTTTCTTACAATTCAAAGGATATGGGAAACCTAGCGTCAGAAACACGTTATTGTGTGTTCTCCTCCCTAAAAGTAATCCACCACGCATTCGTAGATTCTGTGAATCTGCCATTTTCGAAATCAAATAAACTTTTCCGGTAGATGCAGGAACTTCACATACAATATGAATGTCAGGTTACAATGATGAGTCGGCTAGGGAATGATGGAATAAGAGCACGCGGTACAAAGGAATACATTGATCACCATAAAAGAACACGTTATAACACTCACAATTGTCAGAGGAAATATATGTATGCTTTTTTTATGTATGTATGTATGTATGTATGTATGTATGTATGTATGTATGTATGTATGTATGTATGTATGCATGTATGTATGTCTGCATGTATGTCTGCATGTATGTATGTATGTATGTATGTATGTATGTATGTATGTGTGTATGTATGTATGTATGTATGTATGTATGTATGTATGTATGTATGTATGTATGTATGTATGTATGTATGTATGTATGTATGTATGTATGTATGTATGTATGTATGTATGTATGTATGTATGTATGTATGTATGTATGTATGTATGTATGTATGTATGTATGTATGTATGTATGTATGTATGTATGTATGTATGTATGTATGTATGTATGTATGTATGTATGTATGTATGTATGTATGTATGTATGTATGTATGTATGTATGTATGTATGTATGTATGTATGTATGTATGTATGTATGTATGTATGTATGTATGTATGTATGTATGTATGTATGTATGTATGTATGTATGTATGTATGTATGTATGTATGTATGTATGTATGTATGTATGTATGTATGTATGTATGTATGTATGTATGTATGTATGCATGTATATATTTATGTATGTATGCATGGATTTATGTATGTAGTATGTATGTATGTATGAATGTACGTGTTTATTTATGTATGTATGTAAGTATGTATGTGTGTATGTATATCTGTATGTATGTATGTATCTATGGATGTATTTATGCATATATGTATGTATGTACGTATGTATGTATGTACGTATGTATGTATGTATGTATGTATGTATGTATGCATGTATGTATGTATGTATGTATGTATGTATGTATGTATGTATGTATGTATGTATGTATGTATGTATGTATGTATGTATGTATGTATGTATGTATGTATGTATGTATGTATGTATGTATGTATGTATGTATGTATGTATGTATGTATGTATGTATGTATGTATGTATGTATGTATGTATGCACGTATGTATGTTGCATTTATGTATGTATGTGTGTGTACGTATGTATATATGCAGTATTTATTAATTTATGTATGTATGTAAGTATTTATGTATGTATGTATGTAGGTAAGTATTTATGTGTGTATGTATGTATGTATGTATGCAACTATTTATGATGTATATATGTATGTATGTATGTATTTATTTATGTATGTATGTATGTATGTATTTATGTATGTATGCAGCTAAATATCTCTATATGCATATATGTTTATATATACGTATGAACCCATGTATGAATGTATGTAGGTGGGTATGCATATATGTGTGTAGGTATGTATTCATATATATGTTTGCACGTATATATGTATAGATGGTTGAATTGATGTATTTATGTGTGTCTTTATGTATGTTTTTATGTATGAATGTATACATACACGTATTTATCTATTCATATATGCCTGTTTAAATAAATGTATTTAAAAAGCTGTCGCCTAGCAATAAATTGAATTCGGCAGGCTTCACGTAGGTAAACTCAACGTTAACATGGATAAACTGAGTCTAGCTTCATGCTTTGACCCAGAGCCACAGGTGGGTGACCCATGCTTGTAGTTGAAACAAAATTTATAATATTAATCGCAAAACTGATAGAATAAAATGTTGCTTTAAATATCGATTGAGCGAAAATTTGCAATGGCGAGTCAAAAACTTACAAAATTTGCTTCGACTTGTCGTCCAGTAAGTTAGCCGTTCGCTTTTCAAACTCATTGAAGCTTTCACCGTCTGTCATGGTTGTGGCATGGTTAGAGAGCCTTCGCTTCTGCCTTGTTATCTCCTCAAGTTTACGCGTCACCTCATCGACGAGTTGTGCCAGTCCAGTTGACTTCCTTGTGTGTGCGTCAATACTGAAAGGAACAACGCAGCGTTACACTTAGCCAAACAGAGATTTGGTGTAAAAATCCAGAATAATAGTGGTGGAAAAAGCGAGAAATCTACAAACCTTTCTTTCAAATAACTATTTTCTTCCATTAGCTGTTCTACTTCATGTTCCAATTCGTCGTTTCTTGAAGAGAAGGACTGCACTTTGAGCAGGAGTTCATCAGACCGGCGTTTCAAAATCATTATTAGATTTGACTGCTCTTCGATTCGCATCTTGTGCAAAGTCAATTCATCTAGCTCATCAGCGCCATGTATGGCCATTGTTTCTGATTTTTCTTGTTCACTGTCACAGATGAAATTTAACAAATCATCCAATTAAAAAATCTTTAAAACATTCATTAAAAAGTTTCACGTGGAATTATTTAATTATAGAGTTTTCTCGAAGAAAACCTTTTGGCACAGTCAATAACAATGATTTTTTTTTAAATAATGATAACATTAATTATATATAACAATTAAATAATATTAATGTTATTAGTAATAGTTTTGAAGAAATTATAATTAAAATAAAATTAATAATAACAAAAATTTAGTAATAATAATAATAATAAAAAATAACAAAAAATTGTACAACTACTACTATAACTACCTCTACTATAACCACTAATAATAATATACATAAAAATAATAATAATAATATTAAATAAAATAAAAAATAAATAACAATTAAATAGTATTAAGAAATAATAATAATAAAAATTAAAATAATATTAATAATAACAGCAACATTAATAATAATAATAAATAACAAAAAATTGTTCTACTACTACAACAACTACTACTACTACTACTACTACTACTACTACTATTACTACTACTACTACTAATAATAATAATAATAATAATAATAATAATAATAATAATAATAATAATAATAATAATAATAATAACAAAAAAAAAATAATAATAATAATAATAATAATAATAAAATAATAATAATAATAATAATAATAATAATAATAATAATAATAATAATAATAATAATAATAATAATAATAATAATAATAATAATAATAATAATAATAATAATAATAATAATAATAATAATAATAATAATAATAATAATAATAATAATAATAATAATAATAATAATAATAATAATAATAATAATAATAATAATAATAATAATAATAATAATAATAATAATAATAATAATAATAATACTTTTGAAATGCGTGCCTTAATAAAATTGAAAGTGCCCATTCCATGTGCAAAAATAAACAAAATCTTATCAGGTTCAATAAATTCTTTTTCTTATCTTCTTCTCATGTATTTACACATGAACATCCCTTTGTGTATATATGTAATATTAATAATAATAATAATAATAATAATAATTAAAAATTATATTAATAATAATAATAATAACTAGAATGTACATTTCCTGAAGAAAATGTGAGTGGTGCTTGCAGTGGCCAAACTCGGCCCTGCATGTAAACAAAGAAGTGCTTGTATTTTCACACCTTACAACATGGAAATTGCTTGGACAATTTTGCTGTAACAAAAAAATCCTTAAACTCATGTCAGAAACATTGTAAACGAATCAAAGTTCTACGATCCGTCAAAGTTGGCCGCAATGCATTGTCTATGGGATTTTTCGGGCGATATTTCGCCCGGTGTGCGAACATCGTACGTCCGATCGCTTATAAAAGTCATAGCACACCTCTCCTTAAAAAGCCACACAATTTGACACCTCTTTTGCAAGTCTGTGACAAAATCTGCGGGACTAGTTATGCGCCAAAATTTGTACGAAAGAAAAATAATAATAGTAAAAATAATAATAAGAAGAAAGAAATAATAATTATTATGGTGCATAGTAGTAGTGTGCTTTGCAAACACCACTAATAAAACTTATATTTGCAATAATTTTCTAAATTTTATCATCTTTTCTTATAGCATAGTAGAAGCATTGCAGAAATTCTTGAAGATTCAGACGTGATTAAAACAAAAATGTGTGGCGTGAACTTTAGAAAAGTGTCAATAAGCAACATGTGCTAAATTCACGTATCAGGTATGGCATAAGCATTAATGAGAATATTCCATGTTCAGCATGAAAAAAGGTGAATTTCAAGTACGCACAGATCTCATGATTACCAGCGAATTATTAGTTGGAGCCACAAACCAACTAAATAAATTTTCTTTTGAAATGCGAGCTTTAATAAAATTCATTGTACCCTTCCTTTGTGCAAAAACAAAAAGAAATTTTATCAGATATAAGAAAATTTTCTTTCTCATGGTCTTCTCAAATATCCACTAATGAACATATCTTTATATATAAATTGGAAAGCAAAAACAAGATAGAAATATGTGAACAAAGCGAGTGTGAAAAATAGAAACAAATCAAATTGCGTGCGTCACATCCAGTTCAAGCTCAATGCTTGTACGTGCTTCTTCTGCTTACATAAATCCGGCTGCAATTTGTTTATCCATAAGGCTTCGTATGTGGCTAGCTCCATTTTGTTTTTGCATTTAGTAATTACTTTGAATGCTACGTCTGGAGAACATGCGTGCGATGTTTCGATGATGTGTTGCGCAATAGCAGACGTGTATTCACCATTTGATATTCAGAAACGACAGATTGGGAACGGTTAGTTCGAAATTTGGGTCTAACTGGATACTATATGAACTCCACGTATTTAGAATGCAATCCTGTCAAATGGATATATGCACGAATTAAATTGGAAATTACCTTTATGTTTATGACCTTAAACTCTGAATGCTGATGTCTAAATTGCGTAAACAAATAATGCAGTTATAGATGCATTATACTCACCTATTTGGATCCGAAGTTAGAATCTTTTGTTTCGTCATAATTGGCGAAGGTGAGATGTTTGCGATTATCTTATATGCTGCGTTTGCCATATCGCCTGTGTTACCCAAATTTCTGCAAGACAGGTTAACCTGCCAAATGAACTCCGATCTTCAAGTTGGAGCTACAGGAATTATGCAGGTGATTGGTGACAGTGTAGCAGTACTGTTCGTTTCGAGATCACAACTTTGGTAATGAAATTGACTCTGGCACACACACATCGATTTAATTTGGCATTTGCAGGATTTAATTTTTTAACAAATCACCACATATCTATAAACCGAAATTTAGAATCTGAAGGTAATTGACGTACAAAGAAGCATAAACAGTTTTTGTAACTTGAAAATGCATTGCGATGCTTTGATTTTTTTTATTTGTTCGACTAATAGCAACACAAGGTGTGTAAAATGTCGCATTGTCGTAGACTATATGATGTTAGCTTCACTATTGCAGGTTTACACATTCGTCTAGGAGATTGTACCATCCTATTATCCCACATTCTTCGACCAAATATATAGTGGTTAAAGGGCGTAATACCGGCTCCTACTGATGAGTCGCCAGTAAGCACGAAACGAATATGCATGAGATTATACTTTCCGTTCATGCTGTCTTTGGTTTATCCTTCTGGTTACAACTGAACTAATTTTTTATTAGGTTCGCAACACCTATTGCATAATTGCTTATATATATATATATATATATATATATATATATATATATATATATATATATATATATATATAAATGTTATGATAAATAAAGTCTATTTCAAGTGAATCTTTTAAAAAAGAGGCAATTGGAGTTGCCGTAGGTCATGTAATATATTGCTTATGCTCATGTCAATTATTCATTTTGTTGGCACGGTTCATCAGACATAAAACCAAGGTTATGAAATCAGACAGACACTGTGAAATTTTAAGAGAAAGTGTTTAAAATCCTAGATTAATTGAATCAACAATGATGGATGTCGCATGTCAATTTATTCCAAAATAGAGGTAGGCGAAATTTGATTGAATGATGGATGATCGTAGGATAATGGTACGACCGAACTCTAAATTTAGCATGCAAGTATAATCAAAATCATTTTTATTCAATATAAGAAAGGTCTTATGTCAACACGTAACAAAATTCACTAGACTCTATAAAAAAATTGAACCCTGAGAGACATCAGTGGCATTTGAAACCCCATGCGAAGGCTGTAATACCTTGTATGTTAATGAAACCGTACGCAAATTGGAGGCAGAAAGAGAAGATCGTAAAACTCGAAATGAGTTGGGAAAGTTTGTAAATCTGATCTTGCCCTTCATTTAGCGGAGTCTAGACACACAGATTACTGAAATGACTATAGAACCACAGCAATATGTAGTCGTAATAGAACGACGTGATTGATTGATTAATATATCGAAATGAAATGAAGAGATGATATTTGATTGAAGCAGCGTTGGAAAAGTCGGTTGTTTCTTTCTAAAATACGCAATCGGAGACAAGATAATTTAAGAAGTTTTACTTTTTTATGGATTATTCTTTCGTCATTTAATTTTCATAACGTTCTTGTATAAATTTTTGACGAGCAGAATATAATAAATAGGTACGTACCTTCGTAATGCTTTGTTATCATTTAGCGATATTGCAAGGAAATAACTTTTCTGGAAGTAGCCATATTTATTTGCCAAGTGGCATATCTACCTTTGCTCAACCTGCGTAGCTTTGCATCAAATCACACACGAACACAAAATGATCCCATTCTACAGTATATAGTCATTCGCATAGCACAGTGGAACTGCTCTTGGTGCATCCGAATGAGGATCTTACTGTTAACACATCGTTGTACTGTCTACCTCGCCAGGCATTGCATAATGCCGCAGCTACAAAATCACCTGCGCTACTAATTTAGACGCTCATTTGAATACATATACTTATTAATACATCGAATTTCATTTCCACACCAATTATTAATTGGCATTTACAATTTGTACTTGCGAAACGAGTTATTGCGAGCCGAACCTAGTAAATACAAGTACAAAATCGTAGAAATAGTCCCTCTACTCTAGCACATTGCAAATGAATTAGTTTTTTGCTAATTATTTATTGTACTAATAAGTAGTATATTGAGTTTCATTAAAAAGAAACCTTTCATTAAAATGCAATTTCTCTAATGTTAATTCCTAAAGGACAAGTAGCGACACAGGATATGCACATTCATATTTAAGCCACTAATTTTGTAGAAATTTCGTGCCCATCAATTTACATACGTAGATAATCGCTACTCCGATATCGTCAGCTACCAAGAAAACATCTTTGAATTTATTAAAGTGTTTTCTTTCTGCACAATCAAAAAATATATTAGAAGGAAGTAGAATGGTTTTAGAAAGACGCAATGAAATGATGATTATATGCACGATATAAACACATTTCACGCTCTGGAAAGGAATGAATACGATAATTAGAGGTATGCTGATGAGATAACAATTGCGAGTTCCGCTTGCAAGTACATGTATTCACTAATTGTTTTAAAAATGTTCCTAAACATGGAAAATAAATTGATATATGACAAGGGAGTTAGACTTATTGCTGGATAACTGAACATCACACAATTCTTCGTCTGAACACTCACACAAATTTTGCCTTACATGGCGTTCGCATAAACATGTAGATCAATTCTGTATTAAGCATTATGTTCCCGTTATCAAATTAATTCAGCTAGAAACATGCTGATATACAAATTGAGGTGGCCGCTGAAAATGCAATATCAGTTTCGTGCTTGATGAGAATGTTGAAGGAAAATTGTTTATAAAGAAATTTTATAGAAGATAAAATGCACATGCAAATAATTCTCGCGATGTAAATAATATCATTGATCGCACAAATTCAGTCAATTCAACTAAGCCCACACATTGAAAAATCTCTCGTGGTATAAATTTTAGTGTGACGTACCTGTGCAATAATCACGAAAATAATGTAGAAAAAGCAATTCATCCAGTAGACAGGTTTCGCCTTCATTGGGATCTCATCATGTACTGGCCAGTATTTGCCGCGGACAGGGCTCGAACCTGGGCACGTCTGCTTCAGATTCTGGTGCTCTAACCACTGAGCCACCCTACCGAACACTACACATAATTTTCAATCATATACTAACTAATGCAAATCGGTTAGTTTATTTGCTTTTAGGTGGGAGCTCATATGGCATTCATTTAACACAACGATCCAACTAACCATTCCCAATCTGTCATTACTGAACAGACACCACACTGCATGGGGAAGTGGTATTGAAATGAACATTTTTATAATTAAACGAACATTGGTTGCGCGGGCGGTGATAACATTTACTATAATCAATGTTGCGAACTTGATATAAGCACCTGATCAATTAAGAACATAAATTTCTCAGTATAAATGTTAGGATTTTGATATTATAAATTAGACAATATTTGAATTAAATTTTGTTGGGAATGAAATTTTTTTACCTATAACTGTTTAAAATCAATTTTCCAGGCTTCATATAAAATCTAAACGCATTATATATATATATATATATATATATATATATATATATATATATATATATATATATATTCGTTACCAGTTAAAATATGAAATCAAACTTGTTTTATGGAATAACATCTATTTATTTATTTATTTATTATTTAATTTATTTATTTATTTATTTATTTATTTATTGATTTATTTATTTATATATATGTATATATATAATATTTATTTATTTACTTATTTATTTATTTATATATATATATAATTTATTAATTAATTAATTAATTTATTTATTTATTTTTATTAGTTTATTATGTGATTGCCTTGAATATTACACAGAATATTTCTAATTAGGAAGAAGAAACACATTAATAACAAAATGGATAATGGCCATTTATCTGTCAACATTACTAAACTTCGCTCGACAATCTTTGTTTATATTGTAAACGCCCCGGTTTCAAGTAAATGCCGTACGACGTTACAAACTCGGTTAAGTGCTCTGAATAGAGATTAATTACTGATATGGGGACCCTTAAGAGGGCCTGGTAATGCGTTCTCTTGAAGTCTTCAGAGTTGAAGATGTCCTAGAGCCTTGAGTGGACTCTGGTTGAGTTGAGCTGTGATCGCGTTGTGGATGGTGTCCTGCAGGTCCTGCACTCAATTGGCTCGTCTCTCCGGTATCCCGCAACAAGATGAGTCACGGATGTAGTTAGTTGTTGGTGAAACTATCAAATCACCAGCGTAGGTATTGACAGCCGACAGAACGCACACGTGTGAAGCAGGTAGAAGGCAAATGCCACAACTGACTTGCATGGTAAATTACCGTGCTTAAATAGCATGCAATATGTGTACTTGCATACTATTGGTTAAACGTGGTTAAACGTGGTTAAACGGCAATTTGCTTTTTTCTCATTGGTGAAACGTAAATAAATTTGAATTTAATTTACGCAATATGTCGGCGATTGATTTGTGTCGTTACAATATACATTCTGCGTTTTCGTTTGGATATGTGGGTGGCAACAAATATGACTCGGTTATACTTCTATTTCTTTTGTAGCTGATTGGAAAGTGTGGATGGGTTTGTGTTTGTGTGTGTGCCTGTTTTCATGTAAATGTCATTCTCGCTGCATTGCAAAGTGATGTCTGAGATCTGGTCATTATTGTATTGATGGCTTAAAAATTAACCATCTGTGCGCATTGTTCGCCTTTACGTGTACGAATACTTTTATTCCGAGTGTAGTCTTAGAAACTTAGTCAACAACCAAGCAATCAGGCAGATCTGCTCTGAACACAAGATCGAGGAAGAACTGGGCTACATCAGGAAAATGTTGCTATTAAACAACTTGCCAGAGCGATTCATTGATGTCAACATCAAACCACAGTTGATTCGCAATAGAGAGGATGCCGTCAAGCAGGTTTTCCTAAACTTACCATTTAGAGGCGACGTATCAACCTCAATAATTGCACGGCGGCTGAATGGAGTAACTAAGGGGAATTTTCCCAGTTTTGTTGTTAATACCACATTTAGTACACATAGAATCATGAGGTTGGATTCCAAAGATCAATTGCCAATTCTCTCCAAAACATTCATAGTCTACAAACTTTCGTGTATGTGCCGTAGCACATATATCGGACCTACGAAGAAGCAATTGAAAAACAGTAAAAATTCAAAGATTAAATGGTAAATTTAAAAAATACCAATTAAATTTTATAAAGGCATTTTTAAAGGTTTACACACTGATTGGCATTAAATAATGTTGCGATATTTATATCATAAATTGGAGAATATTTAAATTTTAATTCGTTATGAAACACACAAAAATTTTGCTAATGAAATGTTTTTATTAATACAAATTTTTAAATCAATTTTGCGTGCTTCATATATATATATATATATATATGTATATATATATATATATAATCGTTACCAATTAAAATATGAAAACAACCAAACATGTATCTACAGCCATTTTTCCGGATCCGTGAGTATATTCGTTCATCCAATTTCACTGTACATTTGTCATAACTAATCCCCTCTTCGTTATGTCAGTCCTTGTTTCGCGCAATTTAGACCACTCCTTTTGCGTAACTTCATTTGGTGTGTCATCGCTTTCATTGTAATGGCGTCCGTATTTGATGGGTGTGTTGTATTTTGCGAAACGTTGGCCATTTTGGAAGGCCTGTCAGTTATGTCTTTATTGTAGTCCAATTTAATTTCTTTTTGGATTATATTCTGCACGTTTGAGCAGGGCTTCAGCTTATTAATTGCAATAGCTTCAAAAGCCAGAAGCATTTTCTTCTGTTTTTGCCTTGTACAGAACTGAAAAATTGTTACTACAAACTGCATGACCTGTGAGTAGTACATGCTCGCAAATTGCTGATTTTTGTGCAGGAGCTGCACCCCTCTTTAATATTTTTTAGGGAAATGCTGATTTAATCTAGTTTCGAGCCTCTTTTATGATCTTCCGATGTACTGAGCGTTGCAGGTACATTGAAATTTGTATACAGACAAAGGCGTTGACGTCACAGATAGGCTATCTTTTTCATTCGTGCGCATCAATTTTGTTGTGTTGAACACCACTCTCACTTGTATTGATGGAAGCTGTGCTTTAGTTGCTCGAATTACTTTCCTTTTGAAGATTTCAGCTGGAAGATCACCTCCAAAGGGAACACTAAGAGTTACTCTATGGGATGTTTTATTTTCCGCCAAATTGGTCTCGATTTTGTTGCATTGCCTCAAGTTGTATCCGATGAACCAGTGGAGACAGCCATAATTTCTCAATGTTTCGATAAGCAAATTTAGCACTAATTCAATGTTGTTCGGTAAACAAATCCTGCGTATTCGTATGCCCAAAGTTATTATCACGTTCCTTTTTTACGCCCTTGGCACACTACTGAAATAATTGATATATTGTCCAGTCCAAATTTATTTCTTGTGAACTGGACTTGAGATGGTACCTTCTTCACCGCTCGTTATTGTTACATCTAGAAAGGATAAATATCCGTCTTGTTCTTCTTCTATTGTAAACTTGATTGCTTGTTTATGAGCTAATATATATGCAAGTATGTATTAGGTTTTGCGAACCTAGTAACAAATTAGTTCAGTTGTGACCAGAAGAATAAACCAAAGGCAGCATGAACGGAAAGTATAATCTCATCCACATTCGTTTCGTGCTTACTGGCGACTCACCAGTAGGAGCCGGTATTACGCCCTTTAACCACTATATATTTGGTACAGATAGCAGTAATTTATTTCTGAGATATCGAGTTAGATAATTCTCTTAAACTTCTATTCGTTTATGTGTGTTATATTTTCCCAAAATTTTCAAAATTTAAGCAATTATTTATAATCCTACTACCCTATCGAAGTGCTCCAGTGAATAATTTAAATTCAATTTGTTTTTCTTGCACTAAATCTACTTATGAGTGTTTCAAGCATTGGCAAACCGAGAGGCCAGTCAAAGGGTCTATAGTCAGGCTATGTTCCAAATTCTGAACGATAAATCCAAATTTAAACGCGAAGCTAAACAAGAAATCGACATAGAGCACAAAAATGCTTTTATTAAAGAATGCAAACATGCAAAGCCTGTATGTTCAACGCAACCGATATTGTATGGGTTGCCCAAGGTTCACAAAATGACTAACAATGAGAGATTTCCGCCTTTCAGTCCCATTTTATCTCTGGTTAATTCTCTATCGCACGGGGCAGCCAGACTATTAAGCTGGATTATAAAGAAATGATCATACTACCTTAACAATCAGTGACCTTTTAAGTGTATAACAACGATTAAGTTCTTATTATACCACGCTAAATTGGATATATTGGTAAACTGGTACAATATAATGTGTTTAGTGATTATTTCAATCTTGCATACCTGATATAAATATAGGATATTCTGCGTTCTAAGCAAAGCAGATCGCCCATGTGCAAAAACTTCGCAAACGGAAACACTTTCATCACTACGAGTCCGTAATTGCACAAGATGAGCGGCTAAAATAGATATGAGCATATCCTGTTTTGCTACTTGTCGAACAAGGCAAATTCCAGACAATGCGATTTAGCTCTCAAAAAAGACTAAAAAAGGCATTTGTGCATGCAAGCGAACTCTGGCTTTCTCTAACACTCACCAAACAGTTGTTTGAAATACCAATCAATTGATAAAACCAGACTCTCTTACTGATCGGAGTGTTGTTATATTGCCACAGCTTTTCATTTGGATCCAATTAATTGTAGACCCTCTAGGAAATAACATTGGAGAAGGCTTTTTTAATGAAACTCAAAATGCTACTTATAAGTTTTATAAATAATTAGTAAGACATTAATTCATTTGCAATTTGATAGAGTACACGGCTTTTTTTAACCTTTTTATAGTCATATTGACTTAGGTCGGTTAGCAATAATACGTTTCGCAAGTACAGATTGTAAATGTAAATTAATAATTGTCTGTATGTTATAAACGTCTATAAATATAAATATGTGTGTCTAAGTCATTCATAGTCTACAAATTCTCATGTATGTGCGATAGCACATATATCGGACGTACGAAGAAGCAATTGATAAACAGTAAAAATTCAAAGATTAAATGGTAAATTAAAAAAATACCAATTAAATTTTATAAAGGCATGTTTAAAAGTTTGCACTACGAGTGGCATAAAATAATGTTGCGATATTTATATCATAAATTGGACAATATTTAAATTTCAATTCACGATGAAACACACTCATTTTTGCTAATGAAATATTTTATTAATACAACTATTTAAATCTCCTAGACGAATGTGTAAACCTGTAATAGTGAAGCTAACATAATCTAAAGTCAACTACAATACGACTTCAATGCTAGCTCACACTATATAATATATATACCGAGTCTGTATAGGATACTAACACTATGGCTATTGTGTGAGTAACTGATACCTTTTTTGAAATCGATGAGTACCGGATACTAACACTATAGTTTCCGAGTCGGTACATGATACCAACCTGATGGATATAAATTTATGCTAAAGTTCACCCAAAATGAGAATTACAACAATTTCCAAACACCTGTTACTCCAGTTAAACCATACACTCTGGCCTTCATCGATATCAGTTATCACATTTCGCGGTAAGCATGACATCATTCAATTCAATATATTACAGTTAAATACTGTAGTAGTAAAGTAAACATTATACAAAGTCTCGACAATGCAACTTCAACGCTAACTCACTCTATATAATATATATACCGAGTCTGTAAAGGATACTAAAACTATGTCACTGGTGTTAGTAACCGATACCAACATTATACTACTGAAAAGGTATATGTTACTAACACTATAGTTTCCGAGCTGGTGCATGTTACGAACATGATGCCTTCTTTATCTATTCAATAGTATTCGTAGATAGAAATATAAAAAATATAAAACCACCTTTCTAATGGAAAATGCAAAATAAGGTTTTGTTTAATTGAAAGCATCTTTACTTTCGAAAATATTCCTAACTTCTATTATTGCAGATTAATTATGCCGTGGTGGATGTTGGTTACAATTTTTGGCAGTCGATGCCCTGACGTCTACAGTCAAATAAACCGGAGCGTCGAAAGCAATGCTCTCAACAAAATTTCCCTTTTGCAAAACACGAGGAGCGCAGTCTAATGACAAATAGAGACCTTCATGGACAGATCGATTCCCGGCATTTTCGCGAGAGTTATCAAGTCAAGCAAAACTCTACGTATTTAAAAAGTATAACGTTATTTATCAGAATTTAAGGTACACTACAACCCGCGTACGCAAAACGCGGCATTGGAAAATATGAAGCTGGCACTATGCAATCAAATTTCTCAAAATAGCTCTGTCAAGTTTGTTCACACACCACACTTCAAGCCCAATAGAAAGGCACTTGTCCTATCGAATAATTCTTCTCTCATGTTTTCCAAAGACCCTGGATCAGGACAGCTGGGAACATCTTTTCAATCCTAACTCTGCACGGCATTGTATTATGCCGCAGCTCCAAATATGTTAATTTCCTGACAGTTACATCAAATTCATTGATTCGACCTATTAATGCATACTTCCATACCGACACTATTATTGATTTACATTTTCCATTTGTACTGTTGTAACATATTTTTTGAGCCATGCTTGGTAAATATATGAAAGAAAAATGCTAAATATTTCATTTTTAAATACATCGTTCGAAGCATGAACATTTTTACAGAATAATTTTTTTTAAATTTCAACTCACAACTTATTCCGCAATTTCTTAACTGTTGAGAATATATTTTAAATTTTATAGAAGATAAAATGCACACGCAAATAATTCTGGCGATGTAAATAATATCATTGATCGCACACTGACAATCTGTACTCCAGAAGATTGCAATGAACTAATTTTGCTAAATATATGCGGCAACGCTTTCTGCCGCGCCAACAAATAACAGAAATATGATAGAACGCAGCTAAGGAAACATATTCATTTTAATAGACGCGTTAGAATATCCCATTCAACTATTAATTTACATTTACAAACTGTACTTGGGAAACGTGCTGTTGCGTGCCGAACTTAGTATATACGACAGTAGAAATTATGATATAGTCCCGTTACTCTAGAAAATCGCAAATGAATTTACTTCTTGCTAATTATTTATCAAACTTATAAGTAGAACATTGAGTTTTATTTTTTAAAAACCCTTCATAAAAATGCAATTTCTCTAATGTTATTTCCTAAAGTGTCTACAATTCATTGGATCCAAATGTAAAGCTGTGGCAATATAAGAACACTCAGATTAGTAAGAGAGTCTGGTTTTATCAATTGATTGGTACTTCAAACAACTGTGTGGTGAGTGAGCAACACAGGATATGCACATATCAATTTTAGCCGCTCATCTTGTGCAATTGCAGACACTTAGTGATGAAAGTAATCCCGTTTGTGAAGTTTTTGCCCATATGCAATCTGGTTTGCTTAGAACGCAGAATATTCTATCTTTATATCAGGTGTGCAAGATTGAAATAAACACTAAACATATTATACTGTACCAGTTCAACAATATATCCAATTTAGCGTGGTATAATAAGAATATAATCGTTTTTATACGCTTAAAAGGTCGTATGAGCATTTCTTTATAATCCGGCATAATAGTTTGACTGCCCTGTACGGTAGAGAATTAACCAGAGATAAAATGGGACTCTAAGGCGGAAATCTCTCATTGTTGGTCATTTTGTGAACCTTGGGGAACCCATACAATATCGGTTGCGTTGTACCTCTTCGCGTTTAAATTTGGATTTATCGTTAAGAATTTGGAACATGGCTTGACTATAGACAATTTGTCTGGCTTCATGAGTCTGACTTGTTTGTTTCGTTGTAGCTCATTTAGTTCCTCTGGATGCTTTTTGCGGACCAGTTTATTGACTTCGCATGTGCGCATATATTGGCCATATGCACTTCGGAGGTCCGATTTAAAGAACCGTGAATAAAATATAAGCTTCAAAGGTGTCTAATTCGAAAGAAAATTTCTCAAATAGTGCATAAAGATTAGTTCAGTTGTGACCAGAAGGATAAATCAAAGACAAAATGAACGGAAAGTATAATCTCATGCACATTCGTTTCGTGCTTACTGGCGACTCATCAGTAGGAGCCGGTATTACGCCGTTTAAACATATATTTGGGTGAGGAATGTAGGATTATAGGACGGTACAATCTCCTAGACGAATGTGTAAACCCGCAGTAGAGTAACTAACATCGTATAGTCTCGACAATGCTACTTCAACACTAACTCACTCTATGTAATATAAATACCGAGTCTGTTAAGGATACTAACACTATGGCTATTGTGTTAGTAACTGATACCAACATTATGGGTTCTCAAATCGGACGAAACCAGTCTACTGGATGAATTGCCTTTTCTACACTATTCAATTCTTAGTTTATACTGACCTAACGAAAGTACTTATTGTTTCAGGTGTTTATATCAAATATGCAAATTTGATTACAATAAATGTTATCAACGCCCACGCAAAAATGTTCGTTTAATTATATAAATGTTCATTTCAATACCACTTCCCCACGTAGTGTGGTGTCTGTTCAGTAATGACTGATTGGAAATGATTATTTGGAAATTTGTGTCTAAATGAAAATTACAAAATTGATTTAATAAGTTATATGTAGAAAAACATTTCATTCCAAAAAAATGTAATTTAAATATTGTCTAATTTAAAATATCAAAATCCTAACATTTATACTGAGAAATTTATATTCTTAAGGAGTCAGGTGCTTATATCATATTCACAACATTGATTATAGTAAATGTTATCACCGCCCGCGCATCGAATGTTCGTTTAGTTATAAAAATGTTCATTTCAATACCACTTCCCCATGCACTGTGTTGTCTCTTCAGTAATGACATATTGGGGATGGTTAGTTGGATCTTTGGGTCGAAATGGACGCTATATGAGCTTCACCATAAAAGAAAATAAACTAACTGATTTGCATTAGTTAGCATGGGGTTGAAAATTGTGTTTAGTTTTCGGAGCGTGGCTCAGAAGTTAGAGCACCAGATTCCGAAGCAGATGTGCCCAGATAGATGTGTTGAACTTAGATTGCTTGACGTCAGTGTAATCAGAAAAATGATTTAATTAGAATTATACGCAATTGAAATTGGATTGTTTACGATAAAGTTGTGCTTCCCATATGAACTGCGTGGATTGCTCTCCAACAAACATGCTGAAGCCAGAATCCACGTCGCCCTGCACATTCAAACATTGCAGCAATGGAGAGT
Organism: Eudiplozoon nipponicum; assembly: GCA_029291075.1. Lineage (NCBI taxonomy): Eukaryota > Metazoa > Platyhelminthes > Monogenea > Mazocraeidea > Diplozoidae > Eudiplozoon > Eudiplozoon nipponicum. The sequence continues at coordinate 28,195 of JAQBSW010005528.1, forward strand.
AAGCACATCTAGAACTTGGCGTAGTACTCGCTACTCCTGATGAGTCGCCAGCAAGCTCGAAACGCATGTGTAAATGAAATGGTAGTTTTCGTTCGTGCCAGCTTTTGTTTCTAGCTGAATTAATTTGATTCATTTCGTGTGTTTTCCTGCACAAAATAAAATTTAGACTTATTTTACCCGTCTCAATGAAATAGCAGATCTATGTCCAATTTCAGATTTGATTTGAGCATATTTTCCGACTGCAGGTCACAGTGGAAGCAAGTGCTATCAGTCGCCTAACCTACATTTCAGAAGTGAAAATAAATATAACATCTATTCTAGCATATTTTCCACTTTTTAAGTTTATGCAGTACTTCTTCACAGTCAACTTTGTTTAAGGTATTGCTTCCAACATTCATTTAAAGAATAAGTTTAATGTGATAAGCATCACGCTAATTTGAGTAGCAAAATGATATGTCAATTTATACTTTGCATTGACAGTGTGCACTGGGTTAAATCGTTCGATGGATTTTGGGTGAATAAAGTTGACAACACTGCAGTGTTCTAACGGGATCATGTACTTGAGAGTATAAAACCTAAATCCTCATGAACATACAATCCTTTTATTTGCATAAATCTAATGTGTTAATTAAAAAATCAATTTCGTTTTACTTTTAAATATGCCTATCATTTTAGGTTTATGTTGAAATCAAATATTATTTACCATTGTCGTACGAAAGTTGTCGATCAACTTACATAGACCGATCGACGAGAATTTTAATTACTCGAATTAGAGAACATTGCAAATTAAACGCCTGTTTTGAATCAAATGGTGAATACATGTCTTCAATTGCGCAACACATCGTTAAAACCTCATACGTATGTTCTCCAGACGTAGCACTTGTGACAATTATTAAATGCAATAAAAGAAGGGATTTACCCACATACGAAGCTTTATCGATAAACAAATTGCAGCTGGATGTATTCCAACAAATGAAGCATGTTCAGACAAGAGCTTGAACTGGAGGTGATGTAAAAAATTGATTGGTTGTCCCTTTAATTCACACTTCCTCCAGGTAGAAAATTTTCTATTTTTTTACCTTTCAATATAAATAAATATCTATGTTAATTTGAGAAAAACATGAGAAAGAAGCGGTACTTGTATATGAAAAAACTTCTTCTTATTTCACACTCGGAAAGGATGCTATGAATTTTATTATTGCTTGCATTCAGAAAGTATTATTTAAAATTATAAAATATTGGGAAAAGATAGCACGCATAAAACAGATAGGAGTTTAAGAGAGTTTTCTAACTCAATGTCTCAGAAAAATATTACTGCTTTCTGTAGCAAAGAGAAGGTGCTTCCGTGTCTCAATATTAAACAGAATAACCCATGTAAGGTACAATTACTTCTGCAATCATAATGTTAAATTAAGCAAATATTTTTTACTCTTTTACCTATTCAATAGTATTCGTAGATACAAATATAAAATACATAAAACCACTTTTCTAATGGAAAATGCAAAATAAGATTATGTTTAAGTGAAAGAATCTTTACTTTACCTGATTTTCGGATTGCGTACTGAAATGTTTGAATCCACTGTCACCATGATTTTTCCAGATATTTCGACCTCCGGGTACGGAGGTCTTCTTCAATGGCAAACACATCACCCAATAAGATGAAAATCAGTATGTCAAGTGGACATATTAGTTTAAACTGCCTCATTTATACTTGTTGTTAGATATCTTAAGCGTAACGTTAATGCTAGGAAAGTGTATGTTAAATTGGTTTGTGTATATGTCTGCATGTATACACTCTTCGCAATGAGATTATAGTGATTTAATTACAATTAATGACAGCTCATGCCTGTGTGTATGTGTTCTCGTTTGTTTTGGATTGAGGAGTAATCAGTTAATGCACGTGTACACTCATCCCAGTGAAATTACAGAGATTTGGCAACATCTGATTATTCACTTGATAAGCGTGTTTGTGTGTATGTGCGTAAGCGTTTACTTAAGACTGAGAACTAATCCGTTACATGTAATTACAGGCATGTGTAACAGTCATTCAAGTGAAACTAAAATGATAACTGTCACTTCCTAAATGCACACGTCAGATTTATTTTACACGTACTTTCCTAAATGAAGTAATTACGAGTGGCATTCCGGTGAGGAGGGGGCAAGATACTTTGAATAGAGTAAATAATTAAGAGGTAGCCAAATTAAATTAGAAACGGATAAAGTGTTTCAATAGAGTAGAAAGTTAAATTAAACGGTTCTTAAAAGAAATTGAAAATTGCCTGATAAAAAAAGATACTAGAAATAATGCAAAGAAAAAAATATAATAAACCTTCCCATTATGTATAGATAAATGTTTGTTAGAAACGCTACACTAACAACAGAACGAAAGATAATAGAAGAAATAAGATAGCAAGTAATCACGGATGAAATTATAAGACAATCAGCTAATAAATTATAAGATATTGAATTACTCACACTCCACCTCTATAAGTTAATATCAATCCAGTATTCTTATTATTTTACTTGGGCGAGTTTCTGATTCAGATTCGTGCAATCTTCGTTTCCTACCATTATTTAATGCTGTATTCCAAATAGGACCTAGTGATTTTTCTACGGCTGTTTCATTCATGATATCATTTCTCGATTTAATTTCTATGGATTCTCTAATCAATCTAGTCGATCTGCTACGGCCACAGATTGATATACGTCTAGACCTATCACAATTAATTGAGTGTCCTGTCTCTACTGTATGGCGTGCAAGATCCGATCTATTAACATGGCCATACTTGCATGCGGTTTTATGTTCCCCTCTTCTTATCTTAATTGGACGCATGGTTTCACCTACATACATCAAGTTACAGTCGTTACATGGAATTTCATATACTCCTGATGTGTCTAATTGTTCTATTTTCTCCTTTTGTTTGGGCAGTTCAATACCCATGGTAAGGGTCTGTTTTAAAATAGTACGTATATTGTATATGGGTGCTATCATTTTGATTTTTCTACTTAGTTTAGAATCAGGTATTACTATTACCCTCCGATCATCTTCTGTTTTAATTGATTTCACGTACTTCCAGTCATGATTAAATTTACTTATTATGCTCATTATAGTGGTTTCAATTAACTTTAGAGGATACGCATTAGCACTGAATATTTCTCGCAGTCCACCTAATTCGATCTCCCTATGCTTTTTATCCGTTAATCTTAAGCTTCTTATTATCATCGATTTTAAGATACCGATTTTCATTCTATATGGGTGATTTGAATTGAAATTAAGAAGGATACCTGAGTAAGTATCCTTCCTATAGACATCCCGTTCTAGTTTTGTACCATTTCTAATTAAATTGACATCCAGAAATGGTAATTCGCCACATGATTCATTCTCAATTGTAAATTTCAGCTCGCTCACCTGATTTGCTATGTTTAAGAAATTTATCAGATGATGCTCCCCGTGATTCCAAACAACTAATATATCATCCAAATATCTTATGTACAGTTTAGGATTAAGGGGCGTTATATCTAAGAGAGTCTTCTCCATGTAATAATTAAAGAATTTTTACTTTATTCTGTTATTGATTATTCTTTCTTCATTTAATTGACCTAACGTCCTGGTCTGTCCATCACTAGTTTTATTTCGTAACGTAATTGAGCTTCTATTATTACCTGGTCATGACTTTCGTCTTGTTGGCCCCCGCTTCTCATTATCTTTTGAGATGACACTTGTTTTAAACTATTTTAAATGTTAAGAAAAAGACATTAGCTTTAACGCGTTTCAATGGGACGTTTACATCTACTGAATGCACTTTCATTGGGATAGAGGCACATGTCTCTGAAATATATTTTACTGAATACCTATGGGAAATATTTACACTTACACATTTTCGTAAATTACTTGAATTGGTAATATATTTTATAAAACAAGCCAGCCCCATTATTATAATCAAGGTTGCGGTCTTGATATAAACACCTGACCATTAATTACTTGCATATGCCAGTATAAACTAAGAATTGTATAGTGTAGAAAAGGCAATTCATCCAGTAGACCGGTTTCGTCCTTATTGGGAACCCATCAAGTACTGGCCAGAATTTGCCGCGGACAGGATACGAACCTGGGCACGTCTGCTTCGGAATCTGGTGCTCTAACCACTGAGCTATCCTGCCGCACACTACACTGCACACAATTTTCAGTTATATACCAACTAATGTAACTTGGTTAGCCTATTTTCAATTTAGGTGGAGCTCATATGGCATCCATTTAGACCCAAAGTTTCAACTAACCATCCCCAATCTGTCATTACTGAAAAGACACCACACTACATGGGAAAGTGGTATTGAAATGAACATTTATATAATTAAACGAACATTGGTTGCGCGGGTGGTGATAACAATTATTATAATCAAGGTTGCGGTCTTGATATAAACACCTCACACTACACTGCACAAGCCAGCCCCATGTTTAACTGAACTTTTATTTTGATATCTCGCTCTTTAAATCTGACCTCCGAAGTACATTTGAAGTCAATAAACTGGTCACTAAAAAGCATCTAGAGGAACTAAATGAGCTAAAACGAAACAAACAAATCAGACTCATGAGGCCAGTCAAAGGGTCTATAGTCAGGCTATGTTCCAAATTCTGAACGATAAATCCAAATTTAAACGCGAAGAGGTACAACGCGAAGCTAAACAAGAAATCGACATAGAGCACAAAAATGCTTTTATTACAGAATGCAAACATGCAAAGCCCGTAGGTTCAACGCATCGATATTGTATGGGTTGCCCAAGGTTCATAAAATGACTAACAACGAAATGCTATAACAGAAGGAAGTTAGCCACACACGAAGCTTTATCGATAGACAAACTGCAGCCGGATGTCCTCCAGAAGATGAAGCATGTTCAGGTAAGAGCTTGAACTGTAGGCGATGAACAAAACTGATTGGCTGTTCCTTTATTTCTTAATCTCTCCATATTAACATTTTCCTATTTTGTTTTTCCTTTCAATTTATACATAAAGAAAAGAACATTTCTATAAATCAAGTTTGCGAGCTTGAAGAAACACCAACCCCATTTTATTTATTCATTTGTAGATTCATGAGAAAGACGCGTTAATTGTGTCCGATAAAACTTCATTTTATTTTGCACTTGCAAAGGCTACTATGAATTTTCTTCACGCTTTCATTCATAAAGGATTATTAGAAGATTTAAAATATTGTGCAATGATAAAACACTTTAGGCAGATAGGAAATTAAGAGAATTTTCCAAACCAGTAAGTAGGAAATATAATACACCCTTCCAATGGAAAATGAAAAATAAGATTTTTTTTAAAAGTGAAAACATCTGTACTTTTCAATATTTCCTCAATCAACTAATAATAAATGAAAGCCAAATCGATAAAATACTGATCTTAATGAATATGTGAAATATGGGAACATCGAATCAGTTTCGTGCATCACCTCAAGTTCCGAGTCAATGCCCGTACATGCTTTTTCTACTTGCACAAACCGTGTTGCAATTTGCCTAGGCGACCAGCGCTTTGTAAATGGCTAACTCGTTTCTGTTATGCAATTTAATAAAATTATCTATTGCATTAACTCGGTAACGTACAGGCGAGGTTCCAAAATCGAGGTATTACTAGTCCCTTGATTAAGGTAAGCGCAATCGTATGTGAGTTTGAAATAACAGAAATTGATTTGCAATTTTCTTCCACGTGTATTGTTCACCATTTGGTCAATTGGCTGACAGAAATTGATCAACAAATTACGCATGTCTAATGATCGTTTGCATTTGAGGCCGCAATTAACAATATTTTGTCACATTGATAGTAAATGTAAATCCAAAACGTTATATAAGATGAACAGCTAAAACAATATATCAATATTAAAACCTATTTCTGATATGGAGGGAATTCACAACTGTCGAAACGCCATTTCGTGACTGATATTCGCTCGTCAAGAAGAGGTTCAACTTGTTTAAGTCGCCAATTATTTTAATCAAGTTTGCGATTTTGCCAATGTATTCACCGACACGTTACAATGCAATATCATATTTATCGAACTTTGCATAATTAACTACAGGAACATTGCAGAATTTGTTAATGTTTTGACAATGATATAATATATTAGGACCATTTCAAGTGAATCCGATAAAAAAGAGGTAATTATCGTTGCCGTAGATCATGTAATATATTGCTTATGCTCATGTCAAATAACCAATTATTAATTTTTTGAAACGCTTCATCAACCATCTCATTTAAATCAGATTCCACACGAACGGACATTAACAATCGGAAGAAATGTTTTCAAGTCTACAATTGAATTTTCGGTTAACTGGATCGTATTTATAGTTAGATTATTTCCACGGTTCTAATATCTTCATATTCAAATTCTATCTAATCACTTCATCTGGTGCAATTACACTGTATTTTCAGAAAATGAGATTAATTCTAATATCAATTACATTTGTAGCTATCGTCTATTTTAAAATAACTAACTAACTAACTAACTAACTAACTAACTAATAATAATAATAATAATAATAATAATAATAATAATAATAATAATAAAACAAATAATAATATTAATGTAAATATTAGCAATAACATTAAAAATAAATATTATAATTTCTTGTTGGTTATATATTTGTCTGAAATTACAAAGAGGTATCATTAGAAAGGATACTCACTGCGTGATCTTTCTTAATGTTCGTGACCGCATAGAAATTGTGCAGCCGACATTTCCAGTCAAGTTCAATGTATGCAAGACTGCTAGAAGTGAGAGCCGCATATCTAACTTTGATTCCCATATATATTC
>JAQBSW010005528.1:40000-56602 GCA_029291075.1 Eudiplozoon nipponicum
GCAACGCACTTGTTATCTTGTTCGACGACTGGTTAAATGCAATGGGATTGGTGTTTACTTCAAGCTCGCAAACTTGATTGAAATAATTGCTACTACCACCCGCGCAATCAATTATTGTTTAAGTGCCCAAATGTTCTCTCCTTAATGTTTTACAATTATTTGGATCCACATGAAAAGCTGTGGCAATATAAGAAAACCACTTGGAATCAACAGACTGCGGTTGAAACTCTAATTTGCTTTGTAAAGAATATTTTTATTTCAAAGAAAGTAATATTTTCAAGCGTTCGTCAAAGTGGAAGGAGTCTAAAACATTCTAATAGCTCTCAACGATTTGTCTAATATTCCAGATTGCTTTTATTTAGAAATTGATGCTTTCATACACCAACCTCCTTCGAAAAATTAAATAACTTTGCTCAGAACAACTATACTCAATTATATTATTTGTTGACACAAAATATCTGAACTTCCAAAGATTTTTGTTCTATTTGCTTATCCTTTTTAATACCAAGACATGAATTTAACGATGGAAGTATGAACATTTTTCTAGAATAATTATTTTAAATTTCAACTCACATCTTATTCCGTAACTTCTCGACCTTTGAGAATATATTTAATGCGATCTAACCGGCAATTCCTTTTTTATCATACAAATACTAATGCAAACGGAATAACGAGGATAAATCTGCAAACTATGTAAGATTCATTGCAAGAACTACGAAACAGCTAATCAATCGAACCCGACAGAACCTACCTAAAACGTTAATCCAGACAGGAGTAGCACTATACGCCAAGTAAACAAACATAGAAACCAAACGGGGCACCAAGTGAATACAACTTATCCAAACATGGAAAACTTCACAATTCTCAATAAAATGAACAGCTAAAACAATATATCAATATTGAAACCTATTTCTGATATGGAGGGAATTCACATCTGTCGAAACGCCATTTCGTTGCTGAAATTCGCTCGTCAAGTCATGGTCCAACTTGTTTAAGTCGCCAATTATTTTAATCGAGTATGCGATCTTGTCAATTTATTCACAGACAAGTTATAATGCAACATTATATTTTTCTAACTTTGCATAATTAACTACAGGTAATATTTAATTACAGGAGCGCTTTCCATATATTATACACTTAAAAAATTACTGATTTCGCGAGTGGTGATAAAAATTCTTTAAATCATATTTTCGGTCATTAAATGAACAAAAATTCCATTGAAATAGCAGTACGACTTTCATTCGCACATACTGACGAGAGTTTTACTGTGTTAAGCAACTGGATAGATACAAAAGAATAGGCGATATGGCAAACGCAGCATATATGATTATCGCAAACACTTGATCAACAGTTTCTCACCTTCGTAAATTATGACGAAACGAAAGTTTCTAATTTCGGATCTAAATTGGTCAGTAAAAAGCATCTCTATCTGCATTAGTTAGTTATGCATTTTGGACATCAGCATTCAGAGTTTAAGCATATAAACATAAAGGTAATTGCCAACTTAATCCGTGGATACATCCATTTGGCAGGATCGTATTTCACACAAGCAATTCTGAAGGAATTAGCATTCCTAATAAGCACTTTGAGGTGGGGATCTTAATAAACTAAATACACTCTCATTTCCAGCATGAGTGATCAAAATCTCACACAGACGAACATTGCAAGAGTGAAATTTTGTTCGAACCACTCGCCTTGTAAAACAATGCATTGATATTTGCGTGTCTAGTTCAAATAGGTCCAGAAGGATATACTAAAATTATCATTCTGATATGGCTTCTCCTCCTGTTTCTATTTGTTACTGAGTGCGCAACACCTAATACACAATTGCATAAATATTAGTACTCCGCAACAAACAAAAAATAAAAGTTCAGTTAAACATGGGCCTGGCTTGTTTTATAAAATATGTAACCATTTCAAGTAACTTACGAAAATGTGTAAGTGTAAATATTGGCCATAGGTATTCAGTAAAATATATTTGAGAGACATGTGCCTCTATCCCAATGAAAGTGCATTCAATAGATGTAAACGACCAATTTAAACGCGTCAAAGGTAATGTCTTTTTCTTAACATTTTAAATAGTTTAAAACAAGTGTCATCCCAAAAGATAATGAGAGGCGGGGACCAGCAAGACGAAAGTCATGGACAGGTAATTGATCAATAATCAGTAATAAAAAAGCTTAATTACATTACGAAATATAACTAGTGATGGGCAGACCAGGACGTTATGAAAATTAAATGAAGAAAGAATAATCAATAAAAGAAAAAAAGTAAAATTTCTTTAATTATCTTTCGACATACTAAGTGTCATAAATAAAAAGTTACATGATAGAAACGTTAACTGATTAAAGTTGGAAGGTGTCTCTTATCTGATTAATTAGTAATCAGATGACAAGTCCACTGGTAAGTCAATCATAAATCAACATTCCTATATTTTTACTGGAGCTAGTTTCCGAATGTGATTTCTGCAATCGTCTCTTCGTATCCTTTATAAGATAATGTTTCAAAACGGAACGACCGATTTTTTCTGCGATAATTCATTCAAAATATCATCTCTTCATTTCATTTCGAAATATTAATCAATAAATCACGTCGTTCTATTACGACTACATATTGCTATGCTTCTATAATCATACCAGTAACCTATGTGTTTAGACTCCGCTAAATGAAGGACAAGATCAGATTTAAAAATTTTCAATACTCACTTTCATTCTAAATTTAGAGTTCAGTCGTACCATTATCCTACGATCTTCCATCACTTAATCAAATTTTACGTACCTCAATTTTGGATTAAATTAACTTGTGCCATCCATCATTGTTAAACGAACATTGGTTGCGCGGGTGGTGATAACAATTATTATAATCAAGGTTGCGGTCTTGATATAAACACCTGACCCATTAATTACTTACATATGTCAGTATAAACTAAGAATTGTATTGTGTAGAAAAGGCAATTCATCCAGTATTGTTGCTTCAATTAATCTTGGAGTTTATACACTTGCCCTTATATTTTCACAAAGTCTGTCTAAATCCATTAATAAGATTTTAAAAAGGAATGGACATAATAAAGATATATATATATATATATATATATACAATGCGTTTACTTTCTATATGAAGGTCACAAAATTGATTTAAATAGTTGTATTAATAAAAACATTTCATTAGCAAAAATTGTGTGTGTTTCATCGTGAATTGAAATTTAAATATTGTCCAATTTATGATATAAATATCGCAACATTATTTTAAGCCAATCGTATTGCAATCTTTTAAAACGCCTTTATAAAATTTAATTGGTATTTTTTTATTTACCATTTAATCTTTGAATTTTTACTGTTTATCAGTTGCTTCTTCGTACGTCCGATATATGTGCTATCGCACATACATGTGAATTTGTAGACTATGAATGCATTGGAGAGAATTGGCAATTGATCTTTGGAATCCAACCTCATGATTCTCTGTGTACTAAATGTGATATTAACATTAACACTGGAAAAATTCTCCTTAGTTACTCTATTCATCCGTCGTGTAACTTTTGAGGTTGGTACGTCGCCTCTAAATGGTAAGTGTAGGGAAACCTGCTTGACGGTATCCTCTCTAGTGCGAATCTGCCGTGGTCTGATGTTGACATCAATGAAACGCTTTGGGTAGTTGTTCATTAGAAAAGTTTTCCTGAGGTAACCCAGTTCTTCCTCAATCTTGTGTTCAGCGCAGATCTTCCTGATTCTGTTTGCTAGGTTGTTGACTAAGTTTATAAGACTACACTCGAAATAATAGCATTCGTACATGTAACAGCGAACAATGCGAACATATGGTTAACTCTCAATCCATTATTATTATTAATATTATTAATTATATTATTATTATTATTATTATTATTATTATTATTATCATTATTATTGTTCTGATTATTATTATTAGTTATTTTAAAGTACACGACAGCTATACATGTAATTGATATCAGAACTAATCTCATTTTCTGAAAATACAGTGTAATTGGACCAGATGAACTTATTTGAAAGAATTATTATAAAAATGTTCATTCTTCCAACGTTAAGTTGTGCAAAATGTTTTTCTTGGTTTTAAAAAGGATTAGGAAATAGAAAAAATCTCGGGAAGTTCAGATATTCCTTGCCAACAAATAATATAATTGAGTATAGTAGGTCTGAGCAAAGTTATTGAATTCTTCGAAGGAGGTTGGTGTATGAAAACATCAATTTCTAAAACAAAAGCTACCTGGAAGATTAGACAAATCGCTGAGAACTATAAGAATGTTTTGACTCCTTCCACTTTGACGAAGGTTTGAAAATATTACTTTTTTCGAAATAAAAATTATTCTTTACAAAACAAATGATATTTTCAAACGCAAACTGTTGATTCCAAATGGTGTTGAACTAATTTATTACTAGCTGCGCAACACCTAATACATACTTGCATGTATATTAGCTCTTCGAAACAAGCAATATTTAAGAGTATAAAGATGCTTTTTATTGGAACCGAAAACGCCTGTCCTTCTGGAGAGTTTCATTCAAGCTTGCGATCTTGATATGAACACCTGACTCATAATGTACAAGCAAGTGTCAGTACAAACTAAGACTTATTTAGGGTGGAAAAGTAATTTTCCACATTATGAAATACTTACTTTATACTGATAAATGTAGGTACATAATGGGACAGATGTTTATAACAAGACAGCAACCTTGATTAAAGTGTTTGTTATCAACGCCCGCTTAGCAAATGTTCGCTTAATTGTACAAGACAAATTTTAAATTCGAGATTGAGATTGCCATCTTGATGCGAAAACCAGTCGCGTTACATTTTTTAGTATACATTAAACATTGTAGAATTCACAAAAGTCAACTCATCCGGTAGACCAGTTCTGTCCTTATTGAGAAATGTCCAGAAACTGCCGCGAACAGGGTATGAATCTGTGCGTGTCTGCTTCAGAAGGCGTTAATTTACCCGCTGAGCCACCCTAATGCACACTACAGATAATTTTCGATTATATACTAACTAATGCTTCTTGATCGGACTTTCCTTTAGAAGGAGCTTATGTGTCATCGTATTCTTCTAAAGAATCTGCCAATTAACATCTCTTTATATATATATATATATATATATATATATATATATATATATATATATATATATATATATATTCGAATGTATTTGATATCAAAACTGATTGGATGCTCCTATATTTCACATATTGATTAAGATCAGTAATTTTTTTTGATTTGGCTTTTATTCATTATTAGTTGATTGAGGAAATATTGAAAAGTAAAGATTCTTTCACTTAAACAATATCTTATTTTGCATTTTCCATTGGATAGGTGGTATTTTATTTTTGCCATATTTCTATCTACAATTTATATTGAATAGGTAAAAAAAGCAAAAATATTTGTTTAATTTAACATTTTGATTGCGCAATTAATTCTACCTTACCTGGGTTATTTTGTTTAATATTGAGATACGAAAGCAACTTCCCTTTGCTACAGATAGCAGCCATTTTTTCTGAGATATCGAGTTAGATAATTCTCTTAAACTCCTATCCGTTTGTGTGTGTTATATTTTCCCAATATTTTCAAAATTTAAGCAATTATTTATAATCCTAGATTTATTTTTTCTTGAATATCTTAACTACTACCGTATCGAAGTGCTCCAGTGAATAATTTAAATTCAATTTGTTTTTCTTGCACTAAATCTACTTATGTGTGTTTCAAGCATTGGCAAACCGAGAAATTCCTCGTCAGATATAAGATGTGTACATAAATTATTTTACAAATATGAAAACATGCATTTCCTACTTACCGGTTTTGAAAATTCTCTTAGCCCCTATCTGCTTAAGTGTGTTATCATTGCACAATATTTAAAATCTTTAAACATTCCTTTTTAAATGCAAGCGTGAAGAAAATTCATAGTATCTTGTGCAAGTGTAAAATAAAATGAAGTTTTATCAGACACAATTACCGCGTCTTTCTCAAGAATCTACAAATGAATAAATAAAATGGGATTGGAGTTTCTGCAAGCTCGCAAACTTGATTTATAGAAATGAACGTTTCTTTATATATAAATTGAAAGGATAAACAAAATAGAAAAATGTAAACATGGAGAGAGTGTGAAATAAAGGAACAGCCAATCAGTTTTGTGCATCGCCTTCAGTTAAAACTCCCGCCTGACATGCTTCATCTGCTGGCTGACATCCGGCTACAGTTTGTCTATCGATAAAGCTTCGTATGTGGCTAACTTCCTTCTGTTATTGTGCTACGTCTGGAGAACATACGTGTGTGGTTTCAATGGTGAGTTGCGAAGTTGCAGACGTGTATTCACCAATTGATTTAAAACAGGAGTTTAAGTTGCATTACACCCTAATTTGAATAAATAAAATTATCGTCGATCGGTCTACGTAATTTGATCGACAACTTGCGCATGTATATCAGTAAATAATATTCGATGTCGACATTAACGGCTGTTTCCAGTTGATTGCTGGTAACCGAGGATGCCTCGAATTAAAAATGGGCGTTTCACAGTGTTACTCTATTCAGGTTAAGCTATTCAGGTTGAAGTCATTTGCTGAGAGCGACGTGATTGCTCAGCTCTCGCTGTGGTAATGTGCTATCACGCTTTTATTTAACTTTTTCCTGACGATTTCAAAATTGATTTAGATTTAAGTGATTCAAGCTCATTGTTAGAGTGTCATTTGTGATGGTAAAGCACTAAAGAACGACACTTGCCAACAGAGAAATCTTCCATATAATGGAAGCCCTTTTCCAATGAAATGATTGTATCAGAGGCCAGTTCATCTTTCGAGAGTCGAGAGAGGGGCGACCAAATAAACAGTTGGCGTTTGCTGTGATTGCGCAAAGCAGAATGTCTCCCGACTCCATTGAGTTATTTATCTGACTGGTGCAACTGACATGGTGGCAATGTGGAAAGAGGAATGATTCCAGGTAAGGCCATAAGCAAAGCCGTGGCATCAGCCATTTGCTGCTGTAGATCAGAATGTTTGGATTGCAACTTTAAGAATTATTTCGACCACGTTTTGCTGAGAATTGTGAAGTTTTCCGTGTTTGGATAAGTTGTGTTCACTTGGTGCCCCGTTTGGTTTCTATGCTTGTTTACTTGGCGTATAGTGCTATTCTTGTCAGGATTAAAGTTTGAGCCAGGAATAGACGGGTTCGATTGATTAGCTGCTTCGTAGTACAGTAATTCATTACACTGCTGTCATAAGGTGTGAACTATCTCATGGATTAAATCTCAGCGTGTGTTTAGCAACAGGAACAAAATTAAGCAATAACTGATTGCTCGGGCTCGAGCTTGAAGTAAACACCAATCCCATTGTATTTAACGTAGGTGATTGTACACGTTTATATATTGAATGCAGGTTTTCACCAGCGTACAAGTAAATACAGCCTTTGCATGTCATTTCATATGCTACCCTAGTTAATTAATTGAATCAATTATTATAAAAGGATGTCGACAGAAACATACATATTTCAGATCTGTCCACCTGATCATTCCATTTCAGTGGAATACAGTTTCCCCAACAGCACAAATGAAAGTTGAAGCGGCGTTAACAAACACACACACATTTAATGCCTTCTTTGCCTATTCAATAGTATTCGTAGATAGAAATATAAAAAAATATAAAACCACCTTTCTAAGGGAAAATGCAAAATAAGATATTGTTTAAGTGAAAACATCTGTGCTTTTCAATATTTCCTCAATCAGCTAATAATGAATGAAAGCCAAAACGAAAAACCACTGATCTTAATGAATATGTGAAATATGGGAACATCGAATCAGTTTCGTGAATCACCTCAAGTTCCGAGTCAATGCCCGTACATGCTTTTCTACTTCTACAAACCGTGTTGGAATTTGCCAGTGACCAGCGCTTTGTAAATGGTAAACTCGGTTCTGTTATGCAATTTAATTAAATTCTCGATTGCATTAACTCGGTAACGCACAGGCGAGGTTCCAAAATCAAAGTATTAATAGTCATGTGTTCCCTTGATTGAGGTAAGCGCAATCGTATGTGAATTTGCAACAATAGAATTTGATTTGCAATTTTCTTTCACTGGTATTGTTCACCATTCGGTCAATTGGCCTACAGAAATTGATAAAAAATTTACGCATGTCTAGAAATTGTTTACATTTAAGGCCGCAATTAAAAACTTTTTGTCACATTGCTAGTAAATTTAAATGCACAACATTATATGACATGAACAGCTAAAACAATACATTAATATTAAACCCTATTTTTCATATCGAGGGAATTCGCATCTGTCGAAACGCCATTTCGTGGCTTAAATTTGCTCGTCAAGACGGGGTCCAACTTGTTTAAGTCGCCAATTATTTAAATCAAGTTTGCGATCTTGGCAATGCATTCACCGACGGGTCCTAATACAACATTATAATTATCTAACTTAGCATAACTAACTACAAGAACTTTGCAGAATTTCTTAATGTTTTGACAATGTTATAATATATGAAGACAATTTCAAGTAAATACGATAAAAACGAGGCAATTGGCGCTGCCGTAGATCATGTAATATATTGCTTATGCTCATGTCAGGTGACCAATTATTTATTTTGTTGGCACGATTCATCAAACATCTCATTTAAATCATATTCCACACGAACGGACATTAACAATCGGAAGAAATGTTTTCAAGTCTACACTTGATTTTTCGGTTAATTGGATCGTATTTAAAGTTAGATTATTTCCACGGTTCTAATATTTTCCTTTTCAAATTCTATCAAATCATTTCATCTGGTCCAATTACACGGCATTTTCATAAAATGAGATTGGTTCTGATATCAATTGCATTTGAAGCTGTAGTCTACTTAAAAAAACTAATAATAATATTAATAATAATAATAATAATAATAATAATAATAAAATGAATAATAATATTAATGTAAATATTAGCAATAACATTATAAATAAATATTACAATTTCTTGTTAGATAAAAATTGTCCGAAATCAGAAATAGATATTATTAGAAAAGATACTCACTCCGTGATCTTTCTTAATTTCAAATCAAACCATCTTTAACTGATGAAATTTGTATTTTCTAATCAATAACAATGAGATACCTCAAATTAACAGACATAAAACCAAAGTTATGTAATCAGACAGACACTGCGAATTTTTAAATGCAAGTGTTTAAACTTCTAGATTAATTGAATCAACAATGACGGATGTCGCAAGTCAATTTATTCCTAAATAGAGGTAAGCAAACTTTGATTGAATGATGGATGATCGTAGAATCATGATACGACCGAACTCTAAATTTAGCATGCAAGTATAATCAAAATCATTTTTATTCAATATAAGAAAGGGTTTATGTCAACACCTAACAAAATCGACTAGAGTCCATAAAAAATTGAACCCTGAGAGAAATCAGTGGCATTTGAAGCCCTATGCGAAGGCTGTGATATCTTGTATGTTAGTGAAACCGTACGCAAACTGGAGGCAAAAAGGTGAGGACGTAAAACTCGAAGTGAGTAGAGAAAGTTTGTAAATCTGATCTTGCCCTTAATTTAGCGGAGTCTGGTTACTGGAATGACTATAGAAGCATAGCATTATGCATTCGTAATACAATGACTTGATCGATTAGTTAATGTATCGAAATGATATGAATAAATGATATTTTGAATGAAACATCATTGGAAAAGTCGGTCGTTTCGTTTTGAAACATTATTTTCTAAAGGATACGAAGAGACGATTGCAGATATCACATTCGGAAACTAGCTCCAGTGAAAAGTTAGAAATGCTGATTTATGATTGACTTACCAGTGGGTTTGCCATCTGATTACTGATTAATCAGATAAGAGACACCTTCCAATTTTAATCAGTTAAGGTTTCTTTCATGTAACTTTTTATTTATGACACTTAGTATGTCTAAAGATAATTAAAGAAATTTTACTTTTTTCTTTTATTGATTATTCTTTCTACATTTAATTTTCATAACGTCCAGGTCTGCCCATCACTAGTTTTTTTTCTTAACGTAATTAAGCGTCGTTTATTACTAATTATTGATAAATTACCTGTACATTACTTTCGTCTTGTCGGTCCCCGCCTCTCATTAACTTTTGAGATGACACTTGTTTTAAACTATTTAAAATGTTAGGAAAAAGACATTAGCTTTATCGCGTTTCAATGGGACGTTTACATCTATTGAATGCACTTTCATTGGGATAGAGGCACATGTCTCTCAAATATAGTTTACTGAATACATATGGCCAATATTTACACTTACATATTTTCGTAAGTTACTTGAAATGGTTACATATTTTATAATACAAGCCAGGCCCATGTTTAACTGAACTTTTAATTTTTATTTGTTGCGGAGTACTAATATTTATGCAATTGTGTATTAGGTGTTGCGCACTTAGTAACAAAAATAAACAGAAGGAGAAACCATAGAGAGCATGATAATTTTAGTATTCTGCATACGAGATGAGATGAGGTATAGGTGAGGTAATGATTGGTCTGCTAATTATAAAAAGTTATATATTGAGTTTAGTTACTGAGACAAATATTATGATTAAAATAGTGTTGAGTCAAATATATATAAATAGAATGGTTTTGGAACGAGGTTACCACATTTGCATAAATCTGCTATTGTGATCAGTGTTGTGTTGCCTGATGATGGTGCTGGAAAGTAGGCACCGAAACGTCGCCAGTAAACAAAGATGTGATAGAACCGCATTTCCAATTGAAGTAAAAATGAGTCAACCCGATCAAAGACAAAACAAAATTGGAAATGGTGACAAATCGGATCTTTGTGTAACTGCCCGTGTACAGCTATTACCCGCGTACGCAAAACGCGGCATTGATAACCTGAATGCTTACACACCGCAAAATATTGAGTTCAAAACCTATTTAAGGATGAAATATGATGCGACAGTGGTCACACTTATGAATCAGTACAAGCGGAAGAAGATGCAGATTGTTAGGCAAGTGGAAAATACCTCGTTCCTTAATAAATGTTTAAAATTTAATGTTATACCGAAATGTTTTAGATTTAAACTTTCATTCGTTTTGGATAAAGTAGGAAATACTCTTAAGCATGAGCTTTGTTTACATTTAATAAAAATGTTGTGAATATGATATAAGCACCTGACTCCTTAATAATATAAATTTCTCAGTATAAATTTTAGGATTTTGATATTTTAAATTAGACAATATTTAAATTACATTTTTTGGAATGAAATGTTTTTCTACATATAACTTGTTAAATCAATTTTGTAATTTTCATTTAGACACAAATTTCCAAATAATCATTTCCAATCAGTCATTACTGAACAGACATCACACTACGCGAAGAAGTGGTATTGAAATGTACATTTATATAATTAAACGAACATTTTTGCGTGGCCGTTGATAACATTTATTGTAATCAAATTTGCATATTTGATATAAACACCTGAAACAATAAGTACTTTCGTTAGGTCAGTATAAACTAAAAATTGTATAGTGTAGAAAAGGCAATTCATCCAGTAGACTGGTTTCGTCCGATTTGAGAACTCATAATGTTGGTATCAGTTACTAACACAATAGCCATAGTGTTAGTATCCTTTACAGACTCGGTATTTATATTATATAGAGTGAGTTAGTGTTGAAGTCGCATTGTCGAGACTATACGATGTTAGTTACTCTACTGCAGGTTTACACATTCGTCTAGGAGATTGTACCGTCCTATAATCCTACATTCCTCACCCAAATATATGTTTAAACGGCGTAATACCGGCTCCTACTGATGAGTCGCCAGTAAGCACGAAACGAATGTGCATGAGATTATACTTTCCGTTCATGCTGTCTTTGATTTATCCTTCTGGTCACAACTGAACTAATCTTTATGCACTATTTGAGAAATTTTCTTTCGAATTAGACACCTCTGAGGCTTAGATTTTATTCACGGTTCTTGGATTACAAATTGGCGGTTTGGATTCATGCTGGCGATGAAATGATAATATTTGCTGTTTAACTATTCAAATGTTCGAATTTCAATTTTTTTTATTAAAACCCGGTCATCAGGCGAATTACCGCTTTTGGATTTCTTGTTAATTAGGTATTGCTCGAAATTAGAAAGGGGTATTATTAGGAAGGATACCTACTACGTGATCTTTCTTAATTTCAATCAGGCCATCCTTAACGGATGTAAAATTGCTATTTCCTAATCATTAACAATGAGAAACCGCACATTAACAGGCATGAAATCTTATTTATGGAATTAGATGGACTTTGTGAAAATTTAAGGGTAAGTGTATAAACTCCAAGATTAATTGAACCAACAATGATGGATGTCGAAAATAATTAAAGAAATTTTACTTTTTTTCTTTTATTGATTATTCTTTTTTCTTTTAATTGTCATAACGTCCTGGTCTGTCCATCACTAGTTTTATTTCGTAACGAAATTAAGCTTCTTTTATTAATAATTATTGATCAATTACCTGGTCATGACTTTCGTCTTGGTGGCCCCCGCCTCTCATTATATTTTGAGATGACCCTTGTTTTAATCTATGTAAAATGTTAAGAAAAAGACAGTAGCTTTGACACGTTTAAATGACGCGTTTAAATCTATTGAATGCACTTTCATTGGGATAGAGGCACATGTCTCTCAAATATATTTTACTGAAAACCTATGGCCAATATTTACACTAACACATTTTCATAAGTTACTTGAAATGGTAATATATTTTATAAAACAAGCCAGTCCATTGTTTAACTAAACTTTTATTTTGTTATCTCCCTCTTTAAATCGGACCTCCGAAGTGCATATGGCCAATATATGCGCACATGCGAAGTCAATAAACTGGTCCGCAAAAAGCATCCAGAGGAACTAAATGAGCTACAACGAAACAAACAAGTCAGACTCATGAAGCCAGACAAATTGTCTATAGTCAAGCTATGTTCCAAACTATTAACGATAAATCTAAATTTAAACGCGAAGAGGTATAACACAACCGATATTGTATGGGTTCCCCAAGGTTCAGAAAATGACCAACAATGAGAGATTTCCGCCTTGGAGTCCCATTTTATCTCTGGTTAATTCTCTACCGTACGGGGCAGTCAAACTATTATGCCGGATTATAAAGAAATGTTCATACGACCTTTTAAGTGTATAACAACGATTATATTCTTATTATACCACGCTAAATTGGATATATTGTTGAACTGGTACAGTATAATGTGTTTAGTGTTTATTTCAATCTTGTACACCTGATATAAAGATAGAATATTCTGCGTTCTAAGCAAACCAGATCGCATATGGGCAAAAACTTCACAAACGGGATTACTTTCATCACTAAGTGTCCGCAATTGCACAAGATGAGCGGCTAAAATTGATATGTGCATATCCTGTGTTGCTACTTGTCGAACAAGACAAATTCCGGACAATGCGATTTGACTCACAAAAAAGACTAAAAACTATTTATTCATGCAAGCGAACTCTGAATTTCTCTAACACTCACCAAACAGTTGTTTGAAATACCAATCAATTGATAAAACCAGACTCTCTTACTTATCTAAGTATTCTTATATTGCCACAGCTTTACATTTGGATCCAATTAATTGTAGACTCTTTAGGGAATAACATTAGAGAAATTGCATTTTTATGAAGGGTTTTTTAAATAAAACTCAATGTTCTACTTATAATTTTAATAGATAATTAGCAAGAAGTAAATTCATTTGCGATTTTCTAGAGTAGCGGGACTATATCATAATTTCTACCGTCGTATATACTAAGTTAGGCACGCAACAGCACGTTTCCCAAGTACAGTTTGTAAATGTAAATTAATAGTTGAATGGGATATTCTAACGCGTCTATTAAAATGAATATGTTTCTTTAGCTGCGTTCTATCACACTTCTGTTATTTGTTGGCGCGGCAGAGAGCGTTGCCGCATATATTTAGCCAAATTAGTTCATTGCAATCTTCTGGAGTACAGATTGTCTGTGTGCCATCAATGATATTATTTACATCGCCAGAATTATTTGCGTGTGCATTTTATCTTCTATAAAATTTAAAATATATTCTCAACAGTTAAAAATTTGCGGAATAAGATGTGAGTTGAAATTTAAAAAAAAAATTATTCTATAAAAATGTTCATGCTTCGAACGATGTATTTAAAAATGAAATATTTAGCATTTTTCTTTCATATATTTACAAAGCATGGCTCAAAAAATATGTTACAACAGTACAAATTTAAAATGTTAATCAATAATTGTGTCGGTATGGAAGTATGCATTAATAGGTCGAATCAATGAATTGGTTATAACCGTCAGGAAATTAACATATTTGGAGCTGCGGCAGAATACAATGCCGTGCAGAGTTAGGATTGAAAAGATGTTCCCAGCTGTCCTGATCCAAGGTCTTTGGATAACATGAGAGAAGAATTATTCGATAGGACAAATGGTGTATGCTTTTTGTTGTGTGGAGGTTTCAAATAGCCAAGAAGTGCCTTTCTATTGGGCTTGAAGTGTGGTGTGTGAACAAACTTGACAGAGCTATTTTGAGAAATTTGATTGCATAGTGCCAGCTTCATATTTTCCATTGCCGCGTTTTGCGTACGCGGGTTGTAGTGTACCTTAAAATCTGATAAATAACGCTATACTTTTTTAAATACGTAGAGTTTTGCTTGACGTGATATCTCTCGCGAAAATGCCCGGAATCGATCTGTCCATGAAGGTCTCTATTTGTCATTAGACTGCGCTCCTCGTGTTTTGCAAAAAGGAAATTTTGTTGAGAGCATTGCTTTCGACGCACCGGTTTATTTGACTGTAGACGTCAGGGCATCGATTGCCAAAAATTGTAACCAACATCCACCACGGCATAATTAATCTGCAATAATATTATATTATAATAATATTATATTATATATATATATTATATTATATATTATTGCTTGTGTATTATTATTATTATTATTATTATTATTGTGTGTATTATTATTATTATTATTATTATTATTATTGTTATTATTATTATTATTATTATTATTATTATTATTATTATTATTATTATTATTATTATTATTATTATTATTATTATTAGTTGTTTTAGAGTATTCGACAGCTACAAATGTAATTGATATCCGAACTAATCTCACGATGTGCCTTTGGCGGAAGGTGGTGTTTCTGTGGAAAAATGTCGGTTGTGTTAAATAAGTGGACGTATTTTGCGTTACTTGGTTTTAATTTTACGAGTTTAATAATTTTTCTGTTTTAAAAGAAAATTTCACGTTGCCAGATAGACACTTGTCCTTAAAATTTCACACAGTCTGTCTATTTTCATAAATTCGATTTTATGTCTGTTAATGTGAGATTTCTCGTTGGTAATGATTAGGAAATACAAATTTTCATCCATTAAGGTTGGCCTGATTGAAATTAAGAAAGATCACGGAGTGAGTATCCTTTCTAATAATATCTCTTTCTAATTTTGGTCAATTTATATCCATTATTATAATCGAGGATGCGGTCTTGATATAAACACCTGACCCACTATTTACTTACATATATAAGTATAAACTAAGAATTCTGTAGTGTAAAAAAGGCAATTCATCCAGTAGACCGGTTTCGTCCTTATTGGGAACTCATCATGTACTGGGCATGATTTGCCTCGGACAGGACTATAACAAACAAGAAATTATAATATTTATTTTTAATGTTATTGCTAATATTTACATTATTATTATTATTATTATTATTATTATTATTATTATTATTATTATTATTATTATTATTATTATTATTATTATTATTATTATTATTATTATTATTATAATTATTATTATTATTATTATTATTATTATTATTATTATTATTATTATTATTATTATTATTATTATTATTGTTCTGATTTATATTATTAGTTATTTTAAAGTACACGACAGCTACAAATGTAATTGATATCAGAACTAATCTCATTTTCTGAAAATACAGTGTAATTGGACCAGATGAACTGATTTTATAGAATTGTTATAAAAATGTTCATGCTTCCAACGTGAAGTTGTGCAAAATGTTTTTATTGTTTGTAAAATGGATTAGGAAATAGAAAAAATCTTGGGAAGTTCAAATAATATAATTGAGTATAGTAGGTCTGAGCAAAGTTATTGAATTTTTCGAAGGAGGTTGGTGTATGAAAACATCAATTTCTAAAACAAAAGCTACCTGGAAGATTAGACAAATCGCTGAGAACTATAAGAATGTTTTAGACTCCTACCACTTTGACGATGGTTTGAAAATATTACAATACAATTAAGCAATAATTGATTGCGCGGTAGAAATTATTTAAATCAAGTTTGCGAGCTTGAAGTAAACACCAATCCCATTGTATTTAACCAGTCGTCGAACAACATAACAAGTGCGTTGTTACTGACGGTAATTTTTTATTTTGTTAGACGATTGGTTTAATACAATGGAATTCGTTTTCTTTCAGGCTCGCAAACTTGATTTAGAGAGAAATTTTGTTCGAACAACTCGAGATTTCGTTATTGGGAACTCATCAAGTACTGGCCAGAATTTGCCGCGGACAGGATACGAACCTGGGCACGCCTTCTTCGGAATCTGGTGCTCTAACCACTGAGCTATCCT